>VWZS01005079.1:0-43198 GCA_013397075.1 Rhabdornis inornatus
CCTTGCTGTGCTGCGGGCTGCTGCTGGCGCTGCTGTGGTGGCCGCTGGCCACGCTGCCGTGGCTGCTGCTGGCCGTGCTGCTGGGGCTGCAGCTGGGCGCGCTGCTGTGGCTGCTGCTGTCCGCGCTGCTGTGGCGACCGCTGGCCATGCTGCTGTGGTTGCCGCTGGCCGCGCTGCTGTGGCTGCTGCTGGGCGCGGCCGCGGGGGGCGGGCTGCTGAGCGGCACGGAGCGGTTGTCGGAGCTGTTGGGTCTGTCGGCCCTGGCGGAGTGCTGCAGGCAGGCGCTGCGCATCAGCGCCTGGCTGCTGATGGACCTGGGCAAAGCGTGCCTGGCTGGCGCACGGAGCCTCTTCACGCTGCTCGCCGCCCTCTGGGACTCGCTGGCTGGGTCTGTTCTCAGCGTCAGGGAGCTGCTGGCCCCGTTCCTGGCGCACGTGGCCAGTAGAGCCAATGCTGTGGCCGTCCGGCTTTGGCCGCACTGCCAGCTGACCTTCAAACTCCTCTGTTCTGCCACTGTGGTCTTCATCAGCGTCTACTTCCTGGTCTACAGCCTGGCTGTTGTGCGTCACAGCAGTGCCCAGAGCCTCGGCACGCTGTCTGTCACCCTCTGGAATTCACTCACCAGTCTTGTTTCCAGGGTCACTGACCTGCTGGCAGCATTCCTAGCACGTCTGTTCAGTGGCGCCATCACCGTGTCCATGCTGCTCTGCTGGCCCTGCCACATGGCCTTTGAGCTTCTCTGCTCCATCACCAAGGTCTTCACCAGCATCTGCTTCCTGGTCAGCAACCTGGTCAAAAGCCTGCTCAGCCTGTGTCTGATGGGCAGACAGTACCTCTCCATGCTGCTGGACATCCACTGGGACGTGCTGTCCAGTCTGATTCTCGGGGTCACCAACGTGCTGGCGTACCTGTCCAGCGCCCTGTATATCCCGCTGTGGTTGCCCTACCAGCTGGCCCTCATGCTCCTCCCCTATGCCACACAGGTCTTCACCAGCGTCTTCTTCGTCGGTGTTTCCATTCTGAAGTTGCTCTTGTGCATTGCGTTTCCCATTGTCATTTGCAGTGTCATTTGCTACAATTGGGAGGTGCTGTGGGTGCTGAAGAGACGCGTGCTGGGCTCCTTCCGCCACCGGCAGCAAGATGTGAGACGGCTCTACCAGGGGGCCGTGCTGACCCTGCACAGGGCCAGGAACTCCCAACCCTGGCACAGGCTGGTGGACCGGGTGCTGCAAGTGACCAGCAGAAGCCCAGCAGGCAGCATGATGAACCAGGGAAGGGACCAGCTGGATGCAGGGCAGGTGCCACAGCCACCTGCTGGGGCAGGGCAGTGTCCCCAGCCAGCCAGGGAGGAACCAGGCACGTCCGGGTGGAAAGCCCAAAGGAAGCAGCAGCTGAATGTCACAGCTGGGAACGCTGGGGGAACCCCCGACAACAACCTCTGGGTGCTGCTGAAAGAACAAGAGGAGCGTAAGAAATGTGTCATCTGCCAGGACCAGACCAAGACAGTCCTGCTGCTGCCCTGCAGGCACCTGTGCCTGTGCCAGGACTGCACAGAGGTGCTCCTGCAGAAGGACATTGACCAGCGCAACTGCCCCCTGTGCCGCCAGGTGATCCTGCAGACCCTCAATGTCTACCTGTGAGCCCACGAGGGGCTTGGGCTGTTTTCCCAGGAGGTCAAGGGCACCCCTGTCTGCACTTCCCAGAGCTGCCAGGAGCAGCTTCCAAAGACCTGTGGATGGTGCTGGAAGGGCAGAAAGCTGTGGGGTGTCTGCTGGTCACATTTGCTGCCTAACTAGGTTGTAGCTCTTGCTGGCAAGCACAATACTGATCTCTCTGCAGCAGGATGGAAGAGTTACCTGTAGTTTTCTTGACAACTTTTGGTATTCCAAGGCCTGTTGGTTGCCTTGAGCCTGCAGCAGCCCAAGATAAACAGCAGGGCACAAAAGGAGGTCTGGTGCCTCCTAGCCACCTTATCCAGCTGAGAGCCACTGCCTAGGCACAGGGGGACGGAGCACTGTGTGGTCTCCCAAGATTTGTAGATGGGCTGATAGGGTGGCTTGGGGAAGCCAGGAGCTATTTATAAACGATCCTTTTCCTTGGGAGAACTTCCGAGTCCATCTCCCCCTGTGCTGGCCGGAAAAAGGCCCCATTGTGCTGGCGCCGGCTGGGACAGGGCTGGGCACTCACCCACACAAAGGGGCACACGATGGCTCCAGCTCTGGGGTCTGGCCTGGGCTGCCCAGGGGACAGCAAAGGCTCCTGGCCACACTCGGCCAGCACTTGCCAAGGGCACAGCTGAGGAGGAGCAGGCAGGAGGAACGGCCCTGCCCTGTGCTCCTGTCATCCGGCTTTTCCAGCTCCCTGCGGCCAAGAAAGGGAGGAGAAGCCTGGATGGGGACACAGCATCACTCCCTGGGCTTGCCTGCAGGGATCTCCTCCTCCTGGCTTTGTCTGCAGGGCTCCCCCAGGACGGCTCATGAGGATCATCTGTGACAAAGCCTAATGACAGATCAGCCCTGGGCAGGCCCAGCTTTGGGGAGCCCCTCTTGCAGGAGATCCCTTTGGAGGTCCTTGGGGAAGGTTCCCTGTGGAGAGGGGAACTAGTCCTAGGGCAGCAGCCTAGGACTGACTGGGATAAGGCAGCAAGCAGGGCACAGTCCCACAACACTGGGGACACAACAGAGCACCAGGGCCCAGGGGAGCCGTGGGGCTGGGCTGGCCAAAGAGGAATTTCTTCTAGCAGGACTTTCCCATGGAAGAGCACTTGCCTTTCCCAGGGCTGTCTGGCCATGCTCCAGGAGGAGATAGATATCCCAGCTCCCATCGTGGGGAGACACAGAGCCCTCCAGAAACGCGGCGAGCAGCCCTCCTGCTCCTGCTCTTGCAGGGCTGCAGGGTGAGCAAAGGCAGGGAAGGTTGTGGCTGCTGGGGACACCGTGCTGGGCTCCCTGCAGCTGCACATCCTTCCTGAGGGCTCTCCCCAGCAGCCTGGGGCTGCTCCCTGCCCGTGGGGTACGTGCTGTAGGGATTCCATCCCCTGCCCCTCCTAGGGTAGAGGAAGAGCGAGCCACAGCGTCCTGGAGTGCAGCCCGAGTGGGGCCGGGGGATTTTCCGGAGCGGATGCAGCAAAATGAGCCATTGTTCCATTGTGGGCTGCGAGCACGGGGCTGCAGGAGCAGCCTGGGGCTGCCCCGAGCTGGGCAGGGCTGTCCTCAGGGAACCCGAGCTAAGGCTGCTGGCAGTGCCCAGCAGGAGCGAGCTGCCGGCCTTGGCCCGGCTCTCGGGGCTGCCACACCCCCTGGATGAGCAGGGCAGGGCACCCTGGGGATGGTGCCCGCTGCTCAGGCAGCTGGGAGTAAACTGGGAGTGCTGGAGTGATGCCAGCAGCACTCACACTCCAGAAATTCCCTCAGGATGTGCCCAAGGAACAGGGGAGGAACGGCAAGATGCTGGGACTGGGGAATTCCTCCAGGTATGCTGGGCTCCAGAGAATCCCTCAAGCACTGGGACACCCAGCCCTGGAGTTGCTCCCTGTCTCCCTCTGCTTCCAGATCAATCCGGAAGGACTCAGCCCTGGAGCTGGCATCCTCTGGCTGCTGTTTTTCTGGAATGCAGGGTGAGCTCAGCAGCGGGAAGGCAGCTCGGAGCCGTGATGCAGCAGCCCCGAGGCCGGGCTCGGTGCCAGCACGATCGGTGCTGCCCAGCCCCGGTTTCCAGGCAGGGTGAAGCTGCAGGAGTCACACACGTGCCGAGTTCTGCCCTCTCAGGTCGGCTCTGGTGCTCCCAGATAGCAGCAGAGCTCTGCCTGCCCTGTGCCAAGTGAGGCTGATGAGGGGAGGGAGCTCACAAGCGGGGTACACCCTGTCCTGCTGCCAGCAGCTGCCACGGGCACAGCTGGGATTGCAGTGGCACCATCCCAGACCTCCAGCAAGTGCATGAACATCTGGGGGGACTGTCCTTGTGAGGAGGAGTCCCACCCACAGCCTGGCTGCCAGGCACCTTGGTGGGGAGCTCTGTGTCCCCACAGAGCCCTGGGAAGGGTTTCCATCCCAAGCCCCACTCTACTCCAGCCAAATCACTGTCCCAACCTGAACTGCTGCCAGGTGTTCCCAGCCCCCTGCACCCCTCCTCTCCCGTCTGCCTCTCTCCTGCAGGTCTGAACACACTGGAGCTGGACATCCTACCGGAACGAGAGTGGGCAGAGCTCCCCTCCATCCCACGGAGCATGCAGAAGCCCTGCTATGGAGCCACGACCTCTGAATCCTGCAGCCAGTGTCCCCCCGGCCCGGCAGTAGGGAGCCCACCAGGGTGCCCCGGGCATGGCAGGGCATGGACAGGCACCAGGAGCAGGCAGGGTGAGGCAGGTGCACTCCAGAGGCAGGGAATGAGCGGAGCACGCCCAGCCCTTGGCTTGGCTCTCTTTTCCCTTCTCCTGTTTGGGAAAGCAACTAGAAATCCAAACATTACCATAAATGCTGAAAGCATCCTGACTCCGTCACTGACGTGCACTCCCTGGGGATCCAGGCGCCCGTTGCAGCCACAGGGACAGCCTGGCGGGAGCCAGACAGCAGGACAGAGCCCAGGCAGGGACAGACAGAGACAGATGTGCCACCCCAGCCCCTGCAGGAAGGTGATCCAAGCTCCCTTTGGGGCTCCTGCCTGCTGCCCAGGGTGTGGTGCTTGGCCCTACACTGGCCAAGACCTCCTAGACTGCACATGGCTTTCCCCTGGGTCATCATCCACTCTACTCACACTTTCCTTCCTTAAAAAGCCTTGGGCCTCAGGGCTGGATTTTCCTGGACTCGTCATCACCTTGAGGGCAGCAAGGCTGGACGATCCCCTGGGGCACTGCAAAGCCAAGGCTTTGACAGCCCCACGCCCTGGCTGGGATCCAGCAGGGAGGGCAGGGCCTGCTCCAGGGCTGTAACCTTGATCTAGGCCACAGCCATGGCTTTATCTTCTAACCTCCTGCAGGAAACTGCTTGGCCGGGTGACCCTGGATTGATTCTGTCCCAAACAGGCCCAGGGGATCCCGCTGCCAAGTGCACACCTTTCCTGTGCCAGGGCTGAGGCTGGCACAAACTCACCTCATGCATGGACACTGCAGTCCATGGGTGCCCCCTGTGCTGTTTGGAGCCAGGGTCGGGGGCTGACATCAAGCTCTGTCCATCCCATGCACGGTGCCTGCTCTGTCCTGGCTCCTGAGCCCCAACCCATCACTCCATCCCTTGTCCCAGATTCCTCTCCAACTCTCCCGCAGCCCCTTTAGGCACTGGAAGGGGCTCCAAGGTCTCCTCCTCCTTCTCTTCTCCAAGCTGGACACCCCCAGCTCTCCCAGCCTGGCTCCAGAGCAGAGCTGCTGCATCCCCTGAGCATCCCTGTGCCCTCCCGTGGGACTGAGGGCAGTGTTAAATGGGATAACAGGAATAAATTCCTCCCTGGGAGGGTGGTGAGGCCTGGCACTGTGTGCCCAGAGAAGCTGTGGCTACCCCTGGATCCCTGGAAGTGTCCAAGGCCAGGTTGGAGGGGGCGTGCCTCAATCTGGGATATTGGAAGGTGCCCTCCCATGATGAGCTTTTCCTCTTACCGTAGTGGTCAGGCAGGTGCACTTCCACAAAGAGATCTGGAATTACCTTGATGGTCTTCATTCTGCAATTAAAAACTGTAAAAAAAAAAAAAAAAAAAGATGTCGCGTGTGGTGACGGCTAACGGGAGCTACTGGCCCCTTAAATCAACGGCAGTGGGCGTGCCCAAGCCAGCGCTCCTGCTGGAAGCCGCGCCCCCACCGCGCCCCGCCGCATCCTGCGAACCGACCAATGGGAGGCGAGCCCAGGAGAAGCCCCCCGCCGCTGATTGGCCGCGCGCCGCACGGCGGCGGGTGGCCAACATGGCTGCGCCCATGGCGGAGGGGCCCCGCGTCTGAGCTGCCGTACGGGCCCCGCGGCGAGCATGGACGTGCTGTTCGCGCTGCTCCGCGGGCTGCGCCTGCTGCTCGATCTGCTGCTGCTGGTGCTCGACCTCAACTTCTTCCTGGTGTCCTCGCTGGTGTCCGCGCTGCTGTGGCTGCTGGCCGCGGCCTCCAGCCTGCCCGCGGCCGCGGCCGGCGCGGTGGTGGCGTGCTGGGATGCGCTGGTGCTGGTGCGGGGGTGCTTCGGGGCTATGGAGGCCATGCGGGCTGCCGGGCACCTGGTGTCGCACCTGGCGCTGCGGGGCCGGGAGCTGGCGCAGCGCGGGCTGGGCGCCGTGCTGGGCTGCGGGCAGGCGCTGGGCCGGCAGCTGTGCGAGGCGCTGGCCATCGGCACCAGCCTGCTGATGTACCTGGTCAACAGCCTGGTGAACGTGTGTCTCATCGGCACGCAGAACCTCTTCACGCTGCTCGCCGCCCTCTGGGACTCGCTGGTCGAGCCCGTCGTTAGAGTCACCGACCTGCTGGCCGCGTTCCTGGCACATGTGTCCAGCGGTGCCATCGCCGTGTCCATCCTGCTGTGGTCGCCCTGCCAGATGGCCTTCGAGCTGCTCTGCTCGGCCACCGACCTCTTCATCAGCGTCTTCTTTGTCAATGTTTACGGCCTGGGCTTGCTCCTGCTCATCGTAGTGGTCAGCGCCTTTGTGTTCAACCCGGGGCTGCTGTGGACGCTGACGGGATACCTGCTGGGCTACTTCCACACGCTGCCCTCCTTCCGCCGCCTGCAGCGGGACGTGTGGCGGCTCTACCAGGTGGCCGTGCTGACCCTGGGCGTGGCCATGACCTCGCAGCCCTGGCGCAGGCTGGTGGACTGGATCCTGCAGGTGACCGACTGGAGCCTTCAGGTGACCGACTGGAGCCGAGGAGGCAGGATGGTGAACCAGGGCAGTGACCAGCGAAGAGCTGCAGCTGCCCCCAGAGCCCCGGGCACCGGCAGGGTGACCCCGGGCCAGATGGCGGCCGAGCAGGAGGAGCAGCCAGGTGCAGAGCAGGGGCCACAGCCCCGTCCTGCTCTGAGCCGTGCTGGGGCAGGGCAGCGTCCCCAGCCAGCCAGGGAGGAACCAGGCACGTCCGGGTGGAAAGCCCAAAGGAAGCAGCATCTGAATGCCACAGCTGGGAACGCTGGGGGAACCCCCGACAACGACCCCTGGGTGCTGCTGAAAGAACAGGAGGAGCGTAAGAAATGTGTCATCTGCCAGGACCAGACCAAGACAGTCCTGCTGCTGCCCTGCAGGCACCTGTGCCTGTGCCAGGACTGCACAGAGGTGCTCCTGCAGCAGGACATTGACCAGCGCAACTGCCCCCTGTGCCGCCAGGTGATCCTGCAGACCCTCAATGTCTACCTGTGAGCCCACGAGGGGCTTGGGCTGTTTTCCCAGGAGGTCAAGGGCACCCCTGTCTGCACTTCCCAGAGCTGCCAGGAGCAGCTTCCAAAGACCTGTGGATGGTGCTGGAAGGGCAGAACGCTGTGGGGTGTCTGCTGGTCATATTTGCTGCCTAACTAGGTTGTAGCTCTTGCTAGCAAGCACAATACTGATCTCTGCAGCAGGATGGAAGACTTACCTGTTTTTTTGTTGACAACTTTTGCTGTTTCAGGGCCTGTTGCCTTGAGCCTGAGATCCAAAGCAGAGCTCAGAAAAATCCTAGCCAAAGCTGATTGAAAGGTTAAAGGCTGTGCCCTCCTGGCAATCACAGGGGCTGGTGCAAGGCAAGGGAGGGTTTTTCCCAAGGTCTCACTTGAAAATTAGGTGGCAGGCTGCATCCAGGCCTGTTTCCTCCTCCCACCATCGAAGTGGAGGAGCTCTGTGGGAAAAGGGAAGAGTGTCGTGTTTGCAAGGCCCAGGGAGAGCAAGGAGCACACTCGAGTTTTTTTAGTGTTTGCTGAACCTGGCTCTCAGCTGGAGAACAGGTTTCTGGGGTACTTCATCACCTCAGTGGCTTTGCTTTTTAAGGGATCTCGCTTGCCAGGACAGCATGGAGCTGTGGTGAACTTGGGCTCCCTGCAGAGCTCAGTGTTGCTGCTGCTTCCACGCATCACCTATGCAAGACTAGCAAGCACACATCAGGTTACCTGCACGGGGAGGCTGGAGGGAGTCACTCCTTCTGCAGGGCTGCTGGTGCTGCTTGGGGAACCTGAGGAGTAGCTCCCCAGCCAGTGCTCCCAGCCTTGGCAGCAGCAGCAGCCCAAATTTGAGCCAAGGCTGGGGAATCCTCTCCAAACCCACACATTTGCAGGCTAAGAGTGCCATGGAACAGGGAGGGTCATTCCAGAGCTTGCTGGCTGCTTCCCAGGCTGGGCTGGCTAGAGGGAGGAACTCTTTGGGAGGAGAGGGAGCACCCCAAAGCTCCTGGGAGCTCACAAACATTCCAGCTCCAGGTGCAGTTTCTGCACATCCATTCTGTGGATCTGCAGTTGTGTGCATGGGGCAATACCAGGACCATGGATATCTTGGATTAGGGCAGGGCTGTACTGCTCTTTTGTCTTGTTTTCTGTCACCAGTGTAGCTACTTTCATTCAGAAGTGTCCCCTGAAGTCCAAGTGCATCCCATCCTGGCTGAGGGAGGCCTGAGATGGCTCATCCCAGCCTGGGCAACCAGCACCATTCCAAGAAATTGCTGGGCTGCAAGAGGCCCTTGCACTAAAAAGCTTTTCCTTTTCCAGCTGCTTGCCTGAGGTCAGCCACACGCCACAGCCAATTTTGGCTGGAACCAGACTGGGGAGAGTCTTGACTCTGGACTGCAAGCCAAGAGCCTGAGGGCAGCTGGCATGGTTTTCCTTCTATTTTCCTTCTTGATTAGCAATTTAAGCCAAAACAGAAGGAGCAGAGAGGCCAGACTGTGCTGGGACATGCCTCTGAGCTGTAAAGCTGAGGCCTAGCAAGGAACTGTCTTCTTGTTGAGTGGCTTTGCTTGGAAAGGCACTGCCAGGGCTGGTTGCTCCCACATTTCCTGGGAGCTGGAAGGATTCCCTGGGCCAAGCCAGGCTCCTGAGCACTAATGAGTGTTTGAAAGGCTCTCAGCTGCTTCCACTCCACTTCAAAGGGATGTAAAGCTCCCCATTGCTCAACCTCTTGTCCCTG
The DNA here is from genome assembly GCA_013397075.1 of Rhabdornis inornatus. NCBI lineage: Eukaryota > Metazoa > Chordata > Aves > Passeriformes > Rhabdornithidae > Rhabdornis > Rhabdornis inornatus. Next base: position 9,046 of record VWZS01005079.1, read on the forward strand.
TGCCTCCCCACACACCTCCCTTGGTCATGTTGGCTCTCCCCAGCCACCAACACTTGGGAGCAGCCAAACCCTCACCAGGGAAGTGTGAGCCCAGGCTCTGGCTTGTCCCAGGCACTTGCAGAGGAGGCAGGGAGGTGCACCTGGAGTCACTCAGGAGTGGGACTGTGGCCCTGCTTCTGGCCACAGGCAGCAGCATTCCCTTGGGACCAGCTCATGGATCAGGGGGTGCAACGTTCCCTACATGAGTTACAGGCTGGGGGGAAAGGACACCACCCCAAAACTGCAGTTTGTTCCTTAACCCCTTTTTTTTATATTATTATAGCAGTCACGCTTGTTTGTTTAGGGCCTGTTTGCTGTTTATAAGAGAAGGCTTTGCCTTAAGTAACTCTTTGCACTATGTACTAGATACTGAGCAGATTAAAATCTCCTTTACCAAAAGCTGGGCGCTGCCTCATTCTTGGGAAGGTTTTTTTTGGGGGGGGAATGTGTGTTTATGTCTCCTTTATCCAGCCCTGGACTCCAAGGAAAGCCCATCACTCCCCACAAAGGGTCAACATCACCTGCAGGCTCAGGGGTGTTTGCCCCCAGAAAAGCAGAGCCAGGCTGCTGCACAGGGAAAATCCAGCACCCAGGAGATGAATTTACACCCAAACCCACTCTGGGTGGGTTTGGCAGAGCTGGCAGCCCTCAACTCCTGCTCTGCCAACCCACAACGAGAGATGGTTGTGGATGTACCACACCAGGGGACAGGGAGAAGGGGCTGGGGTTTCCCAGCATGTTCCAGGCTGGCAGGAGCATGCTGGGACATGTTCATTCCTCTTCCTGAGGAATTAATCTGATCCCTCAACATCCTGTACCAGACTGTTCCTGGGATGGAGGCAGCACAGGGCTGGGTCTTGCCTTGCAGAAAGGCTGTGGCAGGCTCAGGGTTACTGTGAGCAGATGCATTTGCTGCACAAGGAGCTGCTCCCTGGCTCAGATCTGAGCTCCTGGCAGGTTGCTTTGTGCTTTCAAGCACTCTCTGCTTCCCCAGCATCCTCATAAATTGTTTGGGAAAATGGCTCAGGACCCTGATGGGCAGAGACTCCAGGAGTCCTGGCTTGCCCTGGCAGGACCATGCCAGCAAAGTGGCTCATTTTAATCAGGATGGAAAGTAAGAGAGGGGAGCTGGGAGCTGCTGGGAGGCCAGAAAGAGGCAGATACCTGCTCAGGCACAGGGAGGAGGGCAGTGCTGGCAGATGGGTGATAAGTGGGTGAACTGAGGCACTTCTCTTGCTCCCAGGGTGTGACCCGAGGCCGGGTGGGCACCTGGGGAGGCTGCAGAGGGGGCAGGAAGGTGGGATCAGCAGGGGAATGTCTGCCATACCCTCCACAGGCAGGATGCTCCCAGCCCAGCACCCCCAGCAGGGGATGGGAAGGGTGTTGGGCCACCTCAGGCCACTGAGGCTGAGCTTTCCCAGAGAGGACAGGATGTGCAGGACACGGCCCTCCCCCGGGAGCCATCCTGCACACTCTTGGCTCCATCTCTGCTCGGGCAGCCAGCAATTGCAGGAGGAAAATGCAACCACCTCCCTGCTAATGGGCAAGGTCTGTGAACCCTGCCTGCCCTGGCACTTCGGTTTTTGGTGCAGGGTTGCACAGCCTGGCAGCAGAAACACTCACAGACCACCCCAGGGCAGATTTGGAGTCCTCGGGGTATTCCCTGCTCCAGAATATGCTTGGGAGGCTCCCACATGGCTGCTGTCAACTCATCAAAGTTCCAAGAGCCTTCCCTAAGGAGGGAGGAGCGTGATGCTGCCGGGTGACCGCAGTTTAGGAGCACTGGGGTGGTCGGCTCTGGCAGCCCGCTGAAAGCAGGAGCCCCCAGGCGCTGGGAAAAATCCCATTGTCAGGCCAGCTGCAACTCCCCCGCCCTAATGAGCGGCTCGTCACAGCATGGGGACAAGCGGCACGGTCTGCCTGCCAGCAGGGAGCGGGGGGACAGCCGGGAGCGCAGATGTGGCACAGCAGGAGCGGGGAATGATACCCGGCCGGGAGGGAGGGAGCAGGTGAGGATCAGCAGCACAACCGCGGGGGTCCTTTGGGCTGCTGCCGGCACCAGCTTGGTCCCTCATTAGTGACCCAGCACAGGGAGCCTCAGCAGCTCCCCGGACACAGCAGCGATCCTCGCAGCCCCAGGGACACGGAGGGGCTGAGGCTGGCGGGGACATCGAGGTCACCCAGCCTAGAGCGTTTTGCACGGTGCTGGGGACAGCGGGGTTCCCAAAATCTCAGCGCGGGGAGACTCTACTGCCCCTCTGAGCAGCCATGCCAGGGTTTGATCAGCACTGAGATGCTGCCACCTCATCCCTGCTCGTTGGGATGGACCTGAGTTTGGAGGAGCTGATCCTTCATCCTCTTGGACACCTCTCCAAGGGTGTGGGATTCTCCCAAGGACATCCCTGAAGGAGCCAGTGTCTGCTTTCCTAAAATCCAGGCTTATGGTCCTTTTCTTGCCCACCCCAGCCCCAAGTGAGCAAGGCTTGTCCCCTCCCCTGCCATTCCCAGGTTAAAGGTCTTCTTACCAGGTCAGCAGTCCTGAAGATGTCTGGGAGTGTTCCCTGCGCTTGTCCTCGATGAGGCCTCTGAACCTGGGCTGTAACCAAACTTCTGGGTGGAGCAGGAGCCCTCCTGCTGCTGCCGGGAGTCACCAGGCCACCCTTCACCACTGGGAGCATTTCCACGCTCTGACACCATAAGCACTGTGCAGCTGTAGGGTCTCAGAGATGATCCAGTTGATCTCTTTAATCTCTGGTGCCTGCTGACCTCTTCAGGTGACCTTGGAGTGCCAAGGACATGAGTTCTGCTCTGAAAAGTGGTGCTGGCATTTATTTTTGTTTCTAAAATCCCACAACGCAACCACAAAAACCTCAAAAGAAACAACAAAACAACCTAACTGCTGCTTCTGTCAGCTGTACTGCAGCACCTGTGGGCTCAGCCTGCCTCTTATGTAGGCTCCTCGCTTGCCCTGGCTGAGGGATGGTGGCCCCTCCCTAACCTGGGCGCAGCTGGAACAGGGTCTCCAAGCTCTCCTAACTCAGGGGGAAGCTGACAGAGCTCATCAAAAGCAGGAACTTGTCAAAGTCTCTTGTGGCTCTCGTCTTTTCCTTTTCCTTTCTTTGCCCTCTTCCTCGTGCTCCTTAGGCAGCAGCAGACATTCTCACATTGTCACAGAGAGTCCCCCTGATCCCAGACAGTGTCCACACAAACAAGAGCATCCCAAAGGAAGCAGAGCCCAGGAACCGCTGTGCCAAAAGCACTGTGGCTGCCTGTGTTGACCGTGCTCCCCCACATTCTGACAGGGACCAGAGAACTCTCCCAGCCCCCACACACCTCGTCCAGAAAATTCCCTTTCCTCCTCCCGGAATAGCCATCGATCTGCTCTGCGGCGTTGTTTGCCCCCTGAGCAGCTCTGCTTACAGAAAAAGCCATCTCCAACCCAAACAGAGGCTTCTGCTGCAACCCGACCCCGGCGCTGCCTGAGGAGCCTTCGGGGTGGCTCCAGCAGAGCCCCTGTGCCCCCAAAGGTGTCACCCCTGCAAGGTGTCACCCCTGCTCCCAGCACCTCCACGGATCGGGGGTGGCCCAGGCAAGTTGCAGTGATGTGCCCATGGTCCTCAATCCCGGAGTGAGGGTTCCCCTTGGGGGTGGCACTGTCACACGGGTGTCCCCGCGGCTGCTGCCAGCCTGCTGCAGCTGCCGGGTGAGCAGGGACACGGGGTCTGCTCCTCCCGGTGGGCACAGCTGTAGTCCTGGGGGTCCATCCGGCACAGATGGGGGGATCCGGGGCAGAGGTGGGGTGGCTGTCCGGCTGTGTACGGGGTTCCTGGGCTGGGGAGCGCTGCAAGGTCCCGCTGGCACTGCCAGGAGAAGAGCCGGTCCCAGCTGGCACCCTGCAGCCAGGCAGGGCAGCGTCCCAAGCCCATTAAGGGGTTCGGCTGCTGGCCAAGAGCCCCTTCCCCGGCTGGTCCCCTCAGGGACCTATTCTGGGCAAGGAATGAGGAAGCTCTTCATTCCCCTGCTAAAAATAGCGACCTTTCCCAGCGGCGGGTCAGCGTTTTCACATTGGGGCGGGGGGCGGGCACGGGGGACTCCACAAGCCACGGTCTGCGACTGACGGGCCACCCCTCGGACCCCTGGCTTTGCTCGCCCCGGACAATCCGCTCCCCCCCGGGATGGCCCTGACAGCATCGGGACCCTCCCATCCGGCGACACTCGGTGCTCGGGGGGACACCGGGGATGCTCCCGCCCCGCTCCCGAGCCTTGGGAAGGTGCCGGGGACTGTCGCAGCGCTGCGCTCATGGCTCAAGGACGCCGATGCCACCATCTAGTGGCTCTCGCTGGCCCTGCGGGGACATCCCGACGTCCCAGGCAGGGCTGCGCAGCCCCCTCCGCCCTCGGGGGTCCCGCGGCACGGGCAGGGGCGCACAGGCAGGCGGCACACGCGTAGCGGAGCAGCCCTTTATTGAGGGGAGGGACGGGACAGGACTCTCGGGACGGGCTCCTGGCCCCTCAGCCCGGCTTGCCCTGCCCTGGGACCGCGCACCGAGGTGGGTGCCCGAAATAACAGCGAGCTTATTTCTTATAACACAGCGCTGCTGCAGGGGTGCTCCCCGACATCCCCCGATGGCAGAGGGGTGGTGTGTGTGCTCCGAGCAGCTCAGGGGTCCCGCTGCCCCCGCTCCCACCCCGCCCGTGGCTGGGAAGGGGCACCTGCCCGGCCCCACCCGCAGCCCAGGGCGGGCTCAGGCGAACACGGCGGAGTTTTGCCAGTAGGAGTAGACGAGGAAGCCGGTGAAGGTGCTGTCCGTCTTGACGCTGGCGTAGAAGCCGATGTAGTCCCCCACGCCCACCTGCACCCACACCTCGTCCTCGGGCTCCAGGCGGACCAGGGTGCCCCCCGAGAGCGAGGCGGGCTTGGGCCAGTTGCCGTAGTACTGGAAGAAGGAGGCGATGGAGTGGCCGTTCTTCATGATGTCGAACTGCAGGCTGGTGCGGTACACGGTGGCGTGCACGGCGAAGTAATACAGGCCGGGCACCTCGCAGGTGAACTTGCCCGTGGCAGGGTCGTAGTGGCCCTGCTCGTTGATGAGCACCACGTCGAAGAGGATGGGCTGGTCGGCCAGGGGAGGGCTGCGCGACTCGGAGCGCTTGGCACTGAAGGCGGAGCGAGGAGCCACGGCGCACTCGCCCTGAGCCCCCTTCTCACCGTGCAGCCCGTCCACGCCGGGGCTGCCCACCTCCCCGCGGGGACCGGGCACTCCTGAGGCAGGCGGGAGGGGACAGGGTCACCTCTAGGTCACCGACATAGCTCCTCCACCCCTCCTGCCCAGTCCCAATTCCACCAGGGAATCCCTGCCACAGCCAGGGCACTGCCTGGGGAAACAGCACAAGTGCGTGTGTAATTTAGCACAGCATCAAAAATCGTTGGAGAAACCCTCAGAGGCTGAGAGAAAGCCCAGCCCAGGAGCCAGGGCAGGGATGATGCAATTCCTGGTGGTCCCTCCTAAAGCAGGGCTGGAAGAGAGGGGGATGGCGACAAACGCAGCTTTACCAGTGCCAGGAAGCTTCTGCCTTTTACAGGAGCAAGGGGCACCACAGGCAGGCCCAAAGGGGTGGTGGTGGCATGGCAGGGGCGCTTCTGCAGCATTCATTCTCCATTTGGCAATTTGTGCCAGCCTGCAGGACTCACCGCCTGGCATGAGGGTGTTCCCCACGGGCAGGGAGTGGCAAATCCCCCTCCCCAGCACGGATCTCTCCTTCCTTACCAGGAGGGCCCATCTCGCCCTTCTCTCCTGGCATCCCCGTGGCTCCATCCCGGCCATCTCGTCCGTCTCTACCCGGCAAACCCTGGCCCCCGTGCAGCCCCGGGGTCCCCGGGATGCCCGGCTGCCCTGAGCACAGCCCAGGGATCTTGTTGTCTTCGATCTGCAAGGACCTGGTGATGAGCCCGAGGAAGAAGAGCAGGAAGGACTGCTTCATCCTGACCTGGAGGGGCTGGAAGGGGGCAGAGAAGGATCACAGCTCTGGGGAGCACAGTGAAGAGGATTGGGAGTGCTTGGCAGGGAGTGCAGGGGGTCAGCAGGGGACATCCCCCCCTTTCTTTTCCCTTTGTCTTTTGGGCTGCTCCCTTCAGCGAGGCCCTGGTGCTGCCTGCACCTGCCACAGCATCCCCATGACCCGTGTGCCATCACATCATCCTGCAGCCCCGGGACAGCTCAGGATGTGTGTGGGGGGTGGATATAGGGCCAGGGGCTGTGGCAGTGGCTTTGTGTGTGGCTGGGGGCTCTCTGGAGTGGGCACTGCCGCATCACGCCCAGCTATGGGGGAACGGGCAGGGGATTTAGGGCTGCCAGCTGGTGATCTGCGAGCGTGCCTGGGGTGGGGTTGTTGCCTCTGGGTGGGGGGGGGTGTGTGCAGCTCGCAGAACGCGGGGCTGTGTCGTGGCCCTGCCCTTGGCAGCATCCCCGGCTGCCGGCGGCTCCGCTCCACCCCCGGCCGGCTCCCCGGGGCACGGCTGGCAGCGGCTGCAGCATCCCCGGCGGTGCCGGACCACCCTGCTGCCGGGACCACCCCCCTGCCCGGGCTGCCCCCAGCCCTTCCCACAGCAGCACAGCGAGGGCTGAGCCCCAGGGCTAGCGCTGGCCCCCTCCCCGTCGCCTTGACCCAGTAAAGCTGCTCTCTTCCCCCTCCACGACGACAACAAAGAGGAAAAGGAGGAGAAAAAGTGTCTCTCCTCCGCCCAGGCGCCGGAGGCAGGATGCCGGGAAGTCGTAGCTCCCCCCGGCTGGGTGTCCCCACTCACTGCGATCCCGCGGCTCTTGTCCCGGGACCTCGCTGCTCGCCGCTGTGGAAGGGCTGAGGCTCTTCCTGGCCACTTGGCTCTGACGAAGGCCCTAAGAGAGGCAGCCTCTCCACCCCCCCTCCTCCCCACGTCTCTCCTCCCAAACTCCAAAGGAAATCAAGGGCCTTGGGAGCCAAAAGCTACAAGACAAGGGGAAAAAGAAAAATAATCCCATGATGTCGGAAGTGCTTTAAGCAGGGGGAAGGGAGAGCACTGCAGAGAGCCCAGCCGAGGGAGAGGAGGGTGAACCACCTCAGCGGGACATGGCTGGGCACCCGGGCAGCAGGATGGAGGGGAGGAAAACAGGGAAAACGGGCGGCAGAGGGAAAGGAAACTATCAAGATAAAGGCTGAGGGAGGTTAATCCAGCAAGGCAGAGAGAGATGGAGCAGCAGAAAGAAGAGGAAGCTCTCAGGGTGGCAGCAGAGCTGAGGCAAAGGGGATGGCAGAACACACAGTGCCTGGCAGTGCCAGCCCTGGGAGCATCCAGGGGAAGCCGCAGGATCCATCTGGGAGGTCTCAGCACGTTGGGCTGAGCGTGCAGGGCAGGTGGGAGCACAGGCAGAGCAGGGCTGTGCCCGTGCCAGGAGGCAGGACTGGCCCTGGGCACCGGGAGCACGCAGCGGAGCTTTCGAGGCGCTCCCAGCTTGGCTTTAGCTCGTTCCAGTGCCGAGTGCGTCCAAGGGACACGGTCACACGCTGGCCAGCAGGGCGGGCCTGTGGCTGGGGGGTGTCCCTGTGCCTGGCAGCAGCTGGGACATGCAGGGAGTGAAGCAGCTGGGTGGGCTCAAAGCCCCTGAGCTGGGTGAGAGCAGCAGTGCCATGCTGGGTACAGGGGCTGAGCGGTGCTGGCACAAATAGATCCTGATCCCAGTGACCCCAGCCAGGCTGGGGATTTCCCTACGTGCTCAGGGAAGTGGGAAACACGGTGGCACTGCTGGCTCAGAGCCTGCAGTGGGGCCGGTGACATTGCCAAATGTTCCTTCCAGACTGGATACCCACGGCCAGGCTGGGTGGTGGCAGGGAGCCGCCTGTCTCCTCTCTCCCAAGGTGTGAAGGGACTGTTGTTTTTGGCCAGCTGGACACTGGTTTGTGGCCATGGGTGTTGCCAGGCCTGTGGCTACCAGGGTGGCCCACAGCCAGCTCAGCCAGCTCAGCCAGCAGGGCCACCACGCTTGGTGGGGCAGGATCCCTTCCCTGCACCATGGGGCCACCAACTGTGCCCCCTCTGAGACTCATCCATCTCCCTGAGACCCTGCAAGCCCCCTGTGCCCTTCCATCCCTGCTCAGATCCCCCACCCCATCCCTGCCTCCCCTCCCTCCACACATTCCTCTGTCCCCTAGGATCTGGCAGTACCCACACACAGACCCCAAACAAGTCACCTGCTCCATTGGGTTTGTCAGCTGCTCTCGCTGTTTATTCTGCTGCCTTTGGGGCTGTGGGACACGGGCAGCCCTGGGCTCTTGTGCCTGCAGCCCGGCTCACCTCTGCCCAGCCTTGCTCCGTTTGGGGAGCATCACCCCTTTCCCTCATGCCCCAGCACAGCCTCTCCAGCACGAGCCTTTCCCTGGGGGATATGTCACCTGCTCTCTGGGCAAATGGAGCTGTGGGAAAGCCCGTGGCATCCAGGCACCAAGCCAAGCACTGGGCAGAGGGACTGACCCCAGGGCAGGTGGGGGGCCACCCCAACAACTGGGTATTTGCAACAGGAAGAGCACGGGAGGGACATGTAGAGTGGGGAGGGTGGCTCCAGCCCCTGCTGCTCTCCTCTTGCCGGCTCAGGGCTGGAAGCACTCTACGGGGTCGTTGGAGTCGGGCAGGATGTTGCAGTTGATGGGCCAGAGGATGCCGAGGAGGCCGAGGGACTGCTGGCAGCGCAGCTCTGCCGCCAGGCACACGGCCCGGCAGGGCTGCAGCACCCCCCCGTCCGGGGTGCACTTGGGCACGAAGAGGCTGCAGATGAGCAGGCGGAGGTGCTGGTAACACGCCAGCTCCATCAGCGTCTGCGGGACAGCGGGGACAGCAGCGTGAGCCCGGCAGGGTGGGCTGAGGCAGCCCCGCGGGCAGCCCTCGGCCAGCTCACCTGGTAGTCCTGCAGCACCTCGGCGGCTCCCTCCTGGTCCGGGATGGCCAGCCAGATGTTGGGGAAGGAGGTGGCGTTGTAGCCCAGCCCCAGGCACATCTCCACTTCCACAGGCTCGCAGACAGACCCTGCCACAGGGAGAGGGGATTCACTCGCGCCAGCGGCACTGCTGCCCACCGGCTGTGCCAGCCCCGGGGCCAGCTGGGCTCAGGGGGGCACCCAGGGGTGGCACTCACCGAAGGCCGGGTAGGACACCCCGGTGCAGTTCAGCTCGTCAGTGCCGTCGGGGCAGTCGTGCCAGCCGTCACACACAGACTCCAGCGCCCGGCACTCGCCATTCCCACAGGAAAACTCTGCGGGGCTGCAGGTCTCTGGAAGGGGAGAGGGCAGGGCGTGTTCCCATGCTGACCACGCCTGGCTGGTCTCCTTGGTCACTGGCCAGGGGATATGGCAGATCCAGCTTAGGGAGATCCCAAATTCCCTGGGTTACTTGGGGACAGCCCTCAGGTCATGGGTCATGCCTCTGTGCAGGTGAGCCCTTCCAGGTCACATCCGCTTGGCTATAAGGTTTTAGGGTAAATCACCTGATTTACCCCGGGGGCCTCTTGCTCCATGTAGATTCTGTGGAACAAGAGCTGTTTTTCCCAGGTTTTTATCCTGGGATGGAGGGGGCACAACCCACCCTGGCCAGTCTGTGCCCCCTCTTGGCTACCTACTCTCTGTGGCATTGCGGGCTTGGTAGGTGGCAAAGAACCCGTCATCTGCAACTCCCTCATCCGCCACGAAGAGGACGGTCATGACATGCCGTGAAGAGGTCAGGGTGGGTGGCACCTGGTGGCCACAGAACCTGCCAGGTCATGGGATAAGGGATGGGGTGAGGGGGTGACCAGCACCTCCCCAAACCCTGCCTTGTGGTGGCTGCTCCCCAGCAGCCAGCCCCGTGCCTCAGTTTCCCCAGGTAAGCCATGGCCCCTGTGTCGCCAGGGTGGCACAGCCGGCCTGGGGGTGCCGGCTACCTGCCCATGAGGCTGGCGGTCCCCGTGCCCGCACTGTCATGCACCTCCACGAAGTCGAAGCTGCAGTCGTCGTGTGACTCCAGGCTGAAGTTGTGGAAGTGCAGGTCGATGACGTGGCCCAGGGGCACCGAGATCTGCCAGAGGCACAGCTGGGGCGGGGGAGCAGCCGGCGACACCCGTGAAGCTGGGCAGGGGCACCCCCAGCTCTCCCCGGGACGGAGGCTGCCTTCCTCCCTGCTCATCCTCATCCTCACCGCGCTCCCTCCCCCAGGACCCCTTCTCTCACCTGCTGGTGCGGGTATGGCTGGGGGTGGTTCGGGGTGGACAAGTGCCCCTCCAAGGCGGTCAGCGGCCCCCCACACTCTGCAGAGACACACAGACACCGGCAGATTTACCCCTGCCCCTCTCCCTTCTCTTCATCTCCCCACTCCCCGCCCATCCCCGGGTGCCGCGGGGGCTGGGGGTTGCAGGTGAGGGTCTGTCCCGCCCACCTTTGTGTTTCAGGCTGCAGTTGGCCTCGTCGCTCCTGTCTGTGCAGTCGTGGAAGCCGTCGCACACGAAGCCCAGCTGGAGGCAGAGCCCCTGGTCACACGAGTGCTCGTCCCAGGCACAGCTCTCTGCACGCAGCCACAGACACCCAGGCTGGCTGGGGGGTTCCAGCGGGCACCTGGCCCTCCCCGCTGGGTGTCCCCAGCCCTGAGGGACCCTGGCAGTGCGCTGGCCCGGGGCACTCACTCTCGGCCGGGCTCACGGCGCGGTAGCGGGCGCTGAAACCCTGGGCACCCACGCTGCTGTCGGACATGAAGGTGACCCGCAGGCGATTGGAGGCGGTGTTGAAGGTCGGGGGTGGCACGTTGCCACAAAACCTGGGGGCACAGCAAGGGCTGGCATGGCTCGCTGCCCCCTGCCCCGCTGCACGGCCACGCTCCCCAGGTGTGAGGAGCCCTACCTGGCCGGGCTCCCACGAGCTGGGGCTGTGCCAGCGGTGCCCTGCTCTTCATAGAGCTCCAGGCGATCGAAGAGGCAGGAGGCCGTGCCCTCCACGCTGAACGTCTCCATCCTCAGCTGGATGGCGAGCCCGGCGCCCACCTCGATGCGCCAGATGCAGAGGGCATTGGGGGGATAGGGGCCCGGGTAGTTGGGGGAGCTGAAGGAGCCCTCGGGGCCCCGCAGGGTCCCTCCGCAGGCTGAACGAGGCAACAGCGTGGGCATGAGCTGGAGCAGGGCACCCCGTCCCAAAACACTGCCCCACTCGGGACTTACCCGGTGCTGCTGTGCGGGCCGTGGGCAGCCAGCTCTCGGTTGGGGTGGTGGCTGTTTTGAGGGCCGGGGTGTTCCTTCGGATGGGTGATGTGGTGGTGGTGGCAGTGCCACGGCCGGGCAGGGCCGTGGCCGGGGCGCCGGGTGGATTTGGAGACGTCAGCTCTGTGCCCAGAAAAGAGCAGGGACTGCTCAGCCCCAGCGGGGAGGGATGGCTGAGGGGCAGGGAAGGGGCTCAGGAAGCCCCCCCAGCCCTGTGTCCCCACCTTACCCACAGGCGTGCAGTTCCCAGAGGGTCCCCAGCTCTCCCAGGGACAGTGACACTGCCCCATCCCACGGACATGGAAATCCCCCTTGCTCCTGTGCATGGGGTCACCCTCTCCCCACAGCGGAAAGAGCCCGGGATGTCCCCTGTGTGCCCCCGTCCCACTCCGAGGCGATTCTGCGCCCCCCACCGCAGTCACAGCCACCCCCCAGCTCGGCACTCACGGTGGATGACGATGCCGAGCAGGAGGGCGATGAGGAAGAACAGGATGATGCTCATCAGAGCCACGCAGAGCCGGGTGAACTTGCAGTCGGCGCGGAACCTCCAGCCCACCTGTCCCCAGAGCTGCTGGCCTGGGGGCGAGGACAGCGGGCAGAGCCGGGGTGCTGCTGAGCCAAACCCCCACCTCCCTGCACGGCTGCCTCAGCCCTACTTGGGCACGTCCCCATTGCTTGTCCCCGCTGTGCTAATGTGTCCCCAAGGTGCCCCAGAGCCCACCACCCCTCCGCTGCAGCCCCACGGACAGCGGGGTGTGTACAAACCCCCAGGCTGGTACCGAAGCCGTCCCGGCGTGGTGCGGGGCCGGTCCCATCCTTGTCTGGCTCCACTCTCGGTGCCGCCCGTGGCTCCTCGCCCTCAAAAACGGGGTTGCAGAACTCGGTCTGTAGGGCAGCGAGCGCGGTTGGCACCCTGGGGACCCTTGGGGACCACCAGCAGCACCCACACACCCAGCCCTACCTTGCTGCCGTCCAGAGCCTCGGGGCAAAGCGTGATTTCGGTGAAATCTTTCATGGCAGCAGGCGGTTCCTGGCGCAGCCTGGCTAAAATCCTGCCCAGTGCCCTGTGCCCCCCAGCCCCACCGCCCGCTCCTCCCCAGCTGTCCCCATGGGCTCCGGGGCGGGGTGGTGGCAGTGCCAGCTCTACAGGTGGCAGCCCAGCACCGGAGCCCACCCGAGGGCCATGCCCACCGTGCCGGGAGTGCGGGGAGCCCCGGGAGGCAGCAGCCCCAGTCCCCTGTGCAGGCCCCTTCCCCCTCGCCCCGTTAATCCAGCTCAGCTGAGGATGCCGAGGTCAGGCTCTGGCACGGAGAGCCAGCGTCTTAAAGGGGAATGAGTGCTCGTGTCCATCCCGCTGGGACCCTGCTGGTGGGGTTCCCACACGAGGTTTGGCTCTCCAGGCTCCTCAGTGCTCAGGGCAGCACTGGAGGGACTGTTTTGGGGACCCTGGGCTGAGCGTGTCCCTCCTGCCCTCGCTGGGTGCCCGGGCTCTGCCACCTGCATTCCCTCTGCCCCTTAATGCCCGTCTCCGTCCCTAAGCAGGGGAGAAAGGGGCCATTGTTCAGGGGTTTTGTTGGGAAGAGTGTGCGAGCTCCGCAGGGCTGGAAAGGCTCCTTCTGCCACCAAGCACTGCCACCTGCACCCACATCCCCCTTGCTCCAGGTGAGCCCCGATGCTCCTGGTCCGTGGGTGCTCCTGTGGCAGCTCCCCACCCAGAGACAAACCACACGCACCCAACGCCCTGTTCAAGCTCAAATTTATTCCTGCACGAGTCTCCCTTGTATGAGACACTTCCCACCCGTCTTGCTTACACAGTAAACAAGCCACCTGCCAAGCAGCATCGCTGCCCCAGCCCAGCTCCTGCGGCGGGCAGCCTCCCTTTCCCACCCTGTCCCCCCTGAGCCCCGCTGGGATGCCCCAGGCTGGGCAGGACGCTGGTGCCAGCGCTCAGCCCGTGCCCGCAGGGCAGCGAGGGCGATGCCGGCCGGGTGTGGGTTGGATGGAGCTGCCTCGAGGGCTGGGATGGTGCCCGTGTCTCCTCCCGATGCACCTCAGGCAAGGCAGGACGGGGAGGAGAATAAATTAAAGGCTAAAAAGGCCACTGGCATTTGCTAGCTGGAGGACAGAGCAGCAAGGCGGGTCCCCGGGCACCCAGGGGGGCTCCTGATCACAGGGAGAAAAAAAAAGCCCCGATTGCAGATGGTCCCGGAAAGCCACTGTCCTCCCCTCCCTCTCCCGCACAGGTTCCTGTGCGACCCCCACGGCCCCCCCGCTCCCCTGAAGGGTTTAAGGCACCGTCGTATGAGGAGGCAGGTAAAAACCTACCCGGAGCAGCCCCTGGCACAAGTCCCTGGAGAGGCAGGAGGCGGCGGGGGGGCTCCAGGTTGAAGCGAAGTCCACTATAAATACATATAAATTCCACAAAATGTTTTCCTCCCTCCTGTCCGTGAGTCTAGGCCTGGGCTCAGGCTGCTTTGAGGAGTGTGTGTGGGGCAGCTGCAGGGGATGTGCTGCCTGAGATGGGGACGGAGGCCACCGGAGGGCTGGAGTCCTTTGCCAGGAGGTTTGGAAGTGCCGGGAGGAGGTCGGGAGCAGTTCACAAATCCTCTGGGATGGCCAAGCAGATACAGGAGTGGCAAGAGGCCAGGAGGGATGTGTGAGGCTCTCCTGGGTGCTGTCCCAGGGGAACAGAAGTCCTGCTTGAGTCAATGGGACAGGTGGCCCCATTCCTGTAGAGTCCCTTGCTCAGGATTTTTATTACACACACACACACACANTCAGAAGGCGCCTGAGCTGCCTGAGCCCTGTTCTGTCACGAGTCCCTCCTCAGTTCGGAGCTGGGCTGTCCTTGCCCGCGCTCTGCTCCCGGCTGTCCCCAGCCTCCCTCTGCAGCCACCTCGGGGGTGTCTCCTCTTCGCCTCCCTCTTGCTCTGGGGGGGCCGGATGCCCCAGCCCCAGCGGAGCCGGCTCTGAGGGGTGGCACAGGGGGTCCCCAGGGAGGCGGGGCTGGCTACATGCGGGAGGACGGGCTGGCCAGCTCGTAGAAGAGCAGGTAGGCATCGCTGCTGCGCACGTGGCTCGAGGACATGGGGGTGACACTGCAGGGAGGGGAAGAAGAGAGCTGTGAGCAGCGGGAATAGGATGCCCCGAGCAGGGGGTCTCTGCTCTCTGCTCCCACCCCAGGCTCACCGGGAGTCGTTGAAGCTGTGCCACTCACTGGACACAGGGCTCTTGCAGTAGGCTGTGTAGTGTCCCCCCATGGTGGTGCCCGAGTGGTTGGAGACGGCGTAGAGATTGTAAATGGCGTGGTCTGCGGGGAGCAGGGGTGCTGCTCAGCTCTGCTGCCCCACCAAGTGCCAGCACACAGCCCCCCACCATGCCAGCAGCTCCAGCAGCCTGGATTCCCTGCCTCCCACCCCTCACACCTCTGTCCCTCACCAGCTGGGGACACGAGGAGCCCAGGAGGCACCAGGAGCTCAGGGCTGGGATTAGAGGCATGCAGGGGCTGGGACTCACTGCAGCTCTGTGAGGCCAGTTCCCGGAGGTCCAGGTCCTTCAGTGGGAAGTTGACAAAGGTGGTGAGTTTGCTGCTTCGTATCCTGGCCTCAGAGAAGCGCTTCAGGTCTGGAGGGTCACGTCAAGGAGCCAAAGGGACAAAGAGGAGGCAGAAATAACCCATCTCTGCCCCCCAGGAGTCTGCAATAACCCATCTCTGCCCCCCACAACAGCCCCCATCCCTATCCCTCTGCCCAAAGGATACGAAGCACCAGAATCTTGGGGAACTTCTGGATGCTGAATTTTTTCGTGCACCTTGTCCTGGCTTTGCAGCGACAACACGTCTGCGGGAGGCAAACAGCACAAGCAGGAGGGTGAGGGCACTGCCCACAGTCCTGGCAACACAAGCACAGAGAAGAAGCAGCCCAGCCTGCCCCAGAGAGCCCCCCTGCCCCGTACCGGTTTCTCATCCCCATCCAGCACGTCCTCTTTGGTGAAGAGCCGGAGGCAATCCATGAGCGTCACCTCCCCGTAGCCTTTCTGTGGGAGTAGAAAGATAGTTAGGGACAGGGAGTGTGGGACAGGGATCCTTGGGGCTTCCTCACCTTGGGGATGGGCAGGGACAGGTCCCAGAAGGGGTCGAAGGCTGTGGAGCAGTAGCCACACTCGCTGCAGGTCAGAGAACTCTTCAGTTGCCCAACAAAGAGGTCTGGCGGGGTGGGACAGGCCAGGGTGAGACTTCTGGTTCCCCACCCCACTCCCAGCCTTCCCTGTCCTCCCTTGCCCCAGCCCTGCTCACCGCTGATGCGGCTGTCCTCCCTCTCCTGGTACCTCCTCCACATTTGCCGGCTCTTCTCGTCATCACTGCAAGGATGGGGACACAGCAGGGCACTGAGCATGGCCTGGAGGACACCAACCCCACCACCCAGCCCAGAGGGACCCGTGTGGTCACTGTCCCTGTGCTGGCCTTGTGGGCAGTGAACTCTTCTGGGGCTTGTGCAGTGCCAGCACTTACGGGAGGTGATCCAGGGTGTCGGTGCTGGCGCGGGGCCGCACCAGCACACGGTTCACCTCGCTGTGCAGCCCGTCCAGCAGGAACCGCAGGAATTCCTGAGCATCCTGCTGACTGCAAGACACGGGACATGGCCAGTGAGAGGCTGCAGAGGGCTCAGCTCCCCCCACCACACTGCTCACATCCCCCTTACTTGTAGCCGACGAAGCGTGGGGCATATCTCTGGATCTGTGTCTTGAACTCGGAGGGGCTCACGCTCTCGTTGGGGCATGAGGTCCAGAGCAGCTGGATCAGCTTTGCAAACTCTGCAGGTACAAAGGCAGGTCAGCAGCAGAGAGGGCACAGCCATGCCCCCAAGGGGACAGCTCAGGGCCACACTCTGGGCTCTCTGCCGTGATCCTCCACTGGCTGGGCAGCCCAAGGAGCAGCATCGAGCTCTGGGTGGGGGTCCTGCAGGATGTGGGGATGTGCTGCAGGGATGTGCTGCAGGAATTGCTGCAGGGAAGCCCCTGCAGCCGCCAGGGGCTGGGGATGGGCAGTACCTGACATGAGTGCCGTGCGCATGCGGCTGTTGTTGTTGAGGTCCCGCAGGTACTGGTTCTGCAGACAGTAATCCCGAAGCTCCTTGGTGTTGCTCAGGCACTGCAGGATGGAGTTCATGAAGCACTGGGGGAGGCAGAAGAGAAAACCATGGCAACGGGAAGCAGAGGGAGGCAGGCTATGGCAGGGGGACACCTGTGCCAGGCAGGCACAGGATGGGGATGAAGCCCTGAGGAGCAGGGGATGCTCTTCCTCAGGCAGCACCATGGGGAGAGGGGTGCAGGGAGCTGCCAGGGTGAGGGTGTGGGTGCTGGGGGCAAGGTGAAGGGACAGGGCTCCCGCTGCCCCACAGATGTGCCCGGTGTGAGCCAGAGGCCTGGGGACACACTCACCGTGTTGCCGAGGTTCCGCAGGCCAGTCAGCCCCTGCACGGCCTTGGAGCTCTGCAGAGAGAGGGAATGGGGCTTGAAGGGTGGTGGGCTGGCCATGCCTGTGGGCAGCTCAGCGAGGCCATGGTGCCACAGACCTGCCTGTGGAGCAGACCCTCAGGTGCAAGCTGAGGCCCCATCCTGCTGTGACATCCTGGGCAGAGTCAGCACCCAGCAGCTTTCTGGTGAAAAACCATGGCTGGCCTGCCCCATCCTGCTTGCCCAGGACGAGGCACAGAGCTCAAAGTTCTCCCTGCCTGGCAACACTTTTGCCCCATGCCCTGGATTGCTGGTCAGGCCAGCAGCCCAGGCTGCCTCCCCTGGGGACACTGTGGCATGGCAGCGCCCTGTGCCTGCCCCACACTGCAGGGGGATCACAGTCCCCTGTCACTGCCTGGCTGGCTCACTCCAGGTGTCCATCTCCTCCAGGACACCCTGCACAAGTGCAGCCCAGACTTTGGCACAGCTGTTTTGCAGGATGAAGTCCACCTGGCAAAGTACAAGCCCAGCCCTGTGACAGCCAGCCCGGGGAACAGGGCTGTGTGCCCAATGGTCTTTCCCAGCCTCTTGCTGCCCTGGCTGTGCTGCACCTGTGTCATGGGGTGACAATTCCAGGTGCTCCAGGTACTCCCAGGGCCGGGAAAAGCAAAGGTGGGCATGGGCAGCTGGACGCTGGGGCTGGGAAGCATCATCACTCTTTGCTCTTTGAGAGCACAGAGGGGTTTAGGGGTGCCCACCACCCCTCTCCCAGCATGCAGGACAGGATGCTGGTGGGGGCACTGGTGGGAGCCCAGGGGTCCCTGCATAAGGGAGCAGCAGGATGAACCTCCCTGGAGCAGGGTGGGGGTCTGACAGGGCCAGCAGGGTCAGACTGCTGAAGGTGCTCCCCCAGATGCCCAGGATTTAAGGATCCTTAGGCAAACACCCCAGGTGCCCACCTCAGGCTTGAGGAGGAGGAGAGGAGGCGAGAGGAGGGGAGGGGGCCCAGCAGCTCCGAAATAGCAGCAGCTGGTGTGTGTGTGGGAGGTGCTGAGCACCCAGCCCTGACAGCAGCCCAAAATAACCTAGATCCAGTTACACGTGCTCCTTAGCGACGGCGCAGGCATCACCCACCGCAGCAGGGACCGGCACCAGCGGGGACCTGGGCACCCTGTGTGGGCACACGTGGCTCTGCCAGACTGACCAGCTGCCCTCCGTGCCATCGGGTGCCCCTTCAGTGCCCAGGGGTGTCCCCAGATGTGGCTGCCCATGGCCACCAGTGCCAGGGGGTTGCTGTCCTAAAGTGCCAGGAAACTCCCCCGTGCCTTCTTGGGCTGAGGCAGGCTCAGCTGGGCACAGGGTGCCAGCAGGATGTGACAGGTCAGTGCCACGCCACGGCTGGAGGAGCTGGCCTGGCTCTGGTACCTGAGCAGATGGTAGCAGGAGAGGTGGGCCTGTGTCCCAACAACCTACATCCATCCCTTGGAGGATCTGAACCCCAAGGCCCTGCTTGTGTCCCCACCACTACCCCAGGGAAGGTCACGGTGCCAGGGGTGAGCAGCAATCCCCGGGAGCTGCCCCAGCCATCCCCACCAGGACATGCTTGTCCAGTTGTCCTGGTTGGGCAGCTCCCGCCGTGTGCCAGGAGGGGCCGGCCAGTCCTGCCCATGTGGGTGCAAAGCTCCCCACGGATCCTGCATTCCCCCACAGCCAGGTCCGACGCTGTCCTCCCAGAGCCTGGAACAACCCCAGGGGAGGGCTGGAGCTGAGGAGGGGGTGTCAGGTGCTCCGCTAGTGTGGCACAAGCCCTGTGTGCATCGAGGTGTTATTTCCCCCTCTGGATTTCCCTCCCCTGGGTGACTCAACTCAGCTAATCCCCCTCTCCCGTACAGGGCTTTTATCTAGGACACGACATGCTCAGAGGCAGTGAAGGAGAGCTGGCTCACGCGGCGCGGCTGGGGACTCCCCGAGGCTGCACCGCAGGACGGGGACAAGAGACAGGCGATGGGGACAAGGGACAAGATCCTGACCGTCCTGCCCCGTCCAGGTCCGCACGCCAGGAGCCTGCTGGGGCAGCAGGAGAACCAGAGCAGCCAGACTTACATAAGTGCTTAGACCCTGCCCTCCTTGCCCCTTGCACTGCCATCCCTGCAGGAGAGATCTGTCCCGGCACTGTGGCTCTGGGGACAGCCAAGTTCACTCCGATGACACTGCCGAAGGGCTCGGTGTGGCCAGCAGACCCTTCCTTGTGGTGGGAACGGCGACCTGGCCAAGGTCACCGCAAGGGCAGGGCTGCGAGAGGAACCCAGGTGTCCTGACACGTGCGGTTCACCTGCTCCCTGCCATCCTGTGGGACACCGGGACACGCTGTCCCCACGGACAGCGGGAGGGCACCCACCCCAGGCACCCCATCCTCGGGCACGGGGGATGGCACAGGGCACTGCACGCTCCCTAGGGAGGGCAGGGGGTGCCCCCTTCTCTGCCCCCAAGCCAGGGGATGGGGGCTGCGGGCATCTCCTACCTTGGTCTTGTTGAGGACGAGCCCGACAAAGGTGGAGACCAGCAGGGACCCTGGCATGGAGGTGCGGGGCCGCAGGTCCTTGTGAAGGTCGGGGAGCGCGGGGGGCTCCTCGGGCAGCGTCACCGTGTAGGAATCCCTCATGGTGGCCCCGGCGGGCACCGCAGGACGGCGGGGAGCAGTCGCGGGCAGCGGGGTGCCAGGGGACACCGGGCTGGCTGCCCTCGCCCAGGGCTGGCTACAGCGGGGGGCGCGGGGTCAGCAGCGGAGCCCCCCGTGCTGGGCGTGCGGGGCCGGAGCCGGTGCCGGCTGCGGGGCTGACGGCACCTGAGCGGCTCTGACATCAAATGGGTGGAGAGGCGGCACCGGCCGGGCTCGGTGACGGCTCGGTGACGGCTCGGTGACGGCCAGCCCCCGCGCACCGCGTGGTACAGCGCTCCGGGAGCCAGGGGGGCCCGCGAGGGGCGGCTCTGCCCCGGGGACACGCTCCGGATCTCCGGGGGGCTGAGGTGATGCCCCCTCGGCGTCTCTGTCAGCGGGGCTCCCGGCACTCCCGGACCCCAACACCGGCAGAACCGGGGAGAGGCGGCAGCCGGAGGAGCTGCCTCCCCAGTGCCCCCCCAGTGCTCTCCCAGTGCTCCCCCAGTGCTCCCCCAGTGCTCCCAGCTCGGCGTGCCCAGCGCTGGTGGCACCGGCTGTGCGGCCCCGGGTACGCTGTGCTCCGGGCAGGCACTGGGCAGGGAGCAGGGCTCCCCAGCTGGGGGTTACTCGCCAAAATTGCCTTGGTAAAAGTGGGACAGCCCCACAGCATGTGGGTGTACCCAGAGAGGGGCTGCGGGCTGCCAGACAGGGCTGTGGAGCTCCCGGGCATGTGGCTTTCCTGAACTGCCAGGTCCCCAAGCAGCGACATTTTGGGTAACCCCCTCTTTGGGGGATGCATTAGCGCTGAGCTCAGAGGATATTTCAGTGCCTTGCGCTGGGGAAAAACTCCCCGCAATTCCTACGTGAAGCAAAGACCCCACCTGGTGTCTCCCCTCGGTAAACTGAGGCACGGCACGGGCTGGGCTCCAGCTCTTCTCCTGCAGCAAGGGCAGATGCGGAGACTGGCAGGGAGCCCAGCCCGGCTGTCCTGCGTCCTAGTCCTGCGTCTCCTGCTGCTTCACCCCTCTGACCGCAGCAGGACGAACCAGAGCCCTGCGCCTGCTGTGCGTGCCCAGGTGTTCCTCTGCCTTCTCAGGGAAATTTCCACGGGTAGCCAGGGCAGAGAGAGCAGTTGGGCTGCTCTGACAGAGCCACAGCTTCCAACCCCACTGAGAGGGCTCTAAGCAGAGCCTCCTTTCCTCCTCTGGAGCTCCCAAAACACTCCCATCCAGAAGCAGGAGCTGCTGAATCCTGATGGCTGCAAATGCAGCTTCCCTGTGGAGCGGAGCTCGGCACAGCCAGTGGAGGGGCTGGCTGGGATGGGGGGAGGGAAGGAGGAAGGGAAGGAGACTATTTTTGGCACCAGCAAAAATATCTGAGGAGGCATCTTGCAGCATTATTCATCTGCAGGGCCAGGTTTCTTTTGCATCACAACAGGAGGGCTGTCGTAATCGGGGCCTGCGCGTGCTCACATGTGTGTACATGTACACACCCCGTGCTGTGTACGCTGTACACACACGGGGACACGGCGTGCACGCCGGAGCACACGCCCCACTGCCCTCCTGCAGCCTGCCTGGGTGCCCTGCCGTGCCCAGGGGCACAGCCTGTGGCACAGCTCCCCAAAATCGGAGGCTGCTGCCACCCTGCCTGGCAGCACAGGTGTGTACTGGGGGGGCAGGATGGGCACTGGTGTACAGCCAGCCCCGAGCCCTGTGCAGGGAGCTGGGGCAGCTCTCCCCGTGGGGATGCACCGTGCTGGCCCAGCCGGTTCCATGGCAAGAGGGCGGTTCAGCCACATCCCATGTTGAACCTTGTGCCCTGGTGACATCGAGCACCCCAAGCCAAGGACTGAATTCCACTCCAGCCAGAGAGTGGTGCGCAGGCTCTGAGGGTGAGGCTGGAGCGGGAGAGAGAAGGGGACATCCCACCGGGTGGGATGGCATCACCCAGAGCCAGGTGCCTGCCCTCAGCTGGCCCCTCTGCAGCAGTGACCTTCTGCCGCGGGCAGAGGTTGCCACAGGCCCGGTTGGCACCGTGGCAGCAGGCAGGGCCAGCCAGCTCTGGCTGCGGGCCAGGGGCGTCAGCTGCTCAGGATGGGACTGCGGAGAGCTGCCGGCGGTTTTGTGGGTGGCCCTGGCCTTCTGACCCTATGTACACCCAGAGTGGTTAATGGGCCGGCACAGCTCCAGTCCTGCCCCCCCTATACTGCCCTTCCCAGGAGCCAGCATGGCCCTGCAGCTCCACAGGCTGAAACCACATCTTCACACACCTCCCTCTGCCCACGGGGTGGTAAACTGAGGCACGAAGTGATGGTGAGGGTAGGGACACACGGAGACACCCTCACTCCTGGCTGCAAACCCCTCTGGACGGTTTCTGTGGCGCAGAGACAGGAGGTGGCAATGGAAAAAGGGAAGGGAGGAGGCATGGGGCCAGCCCCGCTGTCGCCTGGCTGCGTCAGGAGCGGGTGCTGCTGACACTGCCCTCGGGGCTGGGCAATGGGGCAGAACCGATGGCAGCTCCGGGGCTGCAGCCTGCGCTTGTTTTCGGCACCTGGCACGGCCGCAGGCACCCAGGTCTGGTTTACAATCGGGACATTTGCTTCCCAGCTTGGGAAAGGCAGGGAATAAACCACAGCAGTGGAAAATAGCAGCTGTGCCCATCAAAGCACCAAGGAAACCTAAGCCATTGTCACTGCCCCTGCCTGCCCTGGCATGGGTGTCTGTCCCAGCGCCCTGTGCCACCTTTGCCACCCATCAGGCCAGGCTGTGTTCATGTGCAGACTGCAGGGCTGTGGTTTGGGACTTGCACAGCCCCTGCTGCCCCACAGGCATCCCATGGGAGCAGGCTGGCACCCCACCACAGCAGTGTGTGGGCACATGGGGTGGGGACCCTGCAGTGGTAACGTGGGCTTTTTTGAGAGCCAGTGGCAGCAGCAGCTGCTGGATCCCCCCCTTGGTCCCCCCCACCAGGGCCTAGTGTGGGAGTGGGAGGCAGGAATTCCCTTCCACAGCACTGATCCTCCACTCCCCCGACTCCCCAGCCTGCCTACTCCCTCACTCCCTCACTGGGAGCCAGGCATGAGGCAGGTGGGCACAGGGGGTCCCACACCACGGCAGGGCACTGCTGAAGGTGGTTCTGTAGGGGAAGGCACTGGGGAAGGGGCACAGGGAGGGGTATGGGGGCACTGGCTTCAAAGGGAAAAATTGCTGGGGGATTCTTTTCTGCTTCCCCGTGAGCAGGATTGGACTTCTCTCGGGATTTGGCGATGACAGTGGGACAGAGATGCAGGGAAGCAAAGGGCAGGTCAGACCTTGGGTGAATGGAGGGTGACTGGAAAGACAGCGGGAGACAATGCAGGCAGAGCCTGGCCAGATATTTGAAGGAAACCTGAGTGGAAAATTACCAGGCTGCTCCCCTGCACGGGCTGCGTGTGTGGTGCCTGCTCCCGGCCCAGGCTGGGGCTCTGGGGACACTGCAGCACTGATGGGGACTTGGGGCACTGAGTACCTGCCAACACGTGTGGTGCTGCCCAGAGCAGCCCTGCATGGGGGACACCCTGCTGCCACACAGGCTGGGGCACAGGGCCCCAAACTGGCAGCAGTGGATGCCAGGGAACTGGCATCGTTGGGCACCAGAAAACTGACTGGCAGCTGGGCACCGAGCCACTGTGGCAGAGCCAGCACCAGACAAACCAGCTGTCCCAGCAGAATGAGTGCCCAGCCTGCTAATGTCACCTTCCCTATCTGGGATGAGGCAGCAGGAAATCCTCGTCAGCCCCACATGGGGCTGCTGCCACCACCTGCTGTCACATGCATGCAGAAAGTGCAGCGGGCACAATGCTGGGCACAAGCTGATCCTGCCTCCTCGGGGAGCGTCCCCTGTGAGGACAGCCACTCAGAGGACACCCTCTGAGGACATCCCACGGCTGCCTCAGCAGCTCCAGCCAGGACTGCTGTGCCAGCAAGGGCATCTCGGAGGGTCACAAGAAGATACTGAGGAATGGAGCAGCACACTCAGGTTCCCAGGCACGGCCCAGGTGCCTCGGGCTCAGCTCACCACAAGCTCATCCCAAATCCCCCCCAGCACAGCGGTGTCCCCCGCCCCCAGCCAGCCCCGCGTACCGTGGTGTCCTGGGTGGACACGTCGCAGTGGTCATCGCTCCTCTCGCAGCTGGCATAGCGGGTACCTGAGGGTGGCAGGGTGGCCTGAGAGGGGCTGAGGTGGCCGGTGGAGAGGCTGCTGTGGTGGCTTCTCCTCCCATAGCTCTCCAGGTAGCCACGAACATACTCGGAGTGAGTGGCAGCCTGGTAGAGACCCTGCAGGTTGCCGCGGGCGCTGAGCGCGCCGGCCGTGGGCAGGTAGGCGCTGTCTGAGGTGTGCAGCCCCGAGAACTCCCGCGCCAGGTCCGAGTGGCTGATGGATTTGTGACGGCTGAGGGGCGCTGCGGTGGGCAGGTAGCCCGTGGGGCTGCCGGGGGTGCCGCTGAAGGTGTAGCAGGCACCCCCGCTGAGCCCGGCGCCGGGCGGCCGCGGCTGGGTGCGGATGTACGAGGGGCTCAGGCGGATGCTGGGGTCGGGGTACAGCCGGCTGCTGTCATAGCCGCTGGTGGGGGACAGCCCCCCAGCGTGGTGGTAGCGGGGGGAGGGCAGGTAGCTGGCTTTGAAGCCGATTTTGTCGCTGTCTGCGTAGGCGGTGGACAGGGTGGACCCATAGGAGCTGTAGGAGCTGTAGCCGCTGGGCACTTTGCTGTAGGTGGTCTCTGCATATCGGGAGGAGTCCACGTACCGCTTCAGGGTGGAGGAGAGCTGGGACATGCTGGAGGCTGGGGCTCAGCAGGTTGTCCTGGAGGGATCGGCTGCAAGGGAAGAGCACAAGGATCAGCTTCCACAGGCTCTGGTCAGCACAACAAGGCACCCAGCAGCTCCCACCCAGCGGCTCCTGCCGCCCCTGGAGATCCTGGGACACAGAGGGGATCCAGGGGCTGTTGGTCACAGTGTGGCCATGGCTCCTGCCAGCCTTCCTGGAGAGCCTGGGACAGCAGGACCTGGCTGCCCCGTGCCCCCAAGCACTTCATACCACAGAAGGGAGCCCCAGGGCACAGCCAGACGCATCCAGCATCCCCATAGACACCAAGGAACTGCAGCAGTCACCTCTGCCCCAGCCCTGGCATCCCTGCCACGCCATCCCGTGGCTGTCCCACTCTTGGGGTGGAGAGATGTCCCCAGTGCCTGCTCCAGGTGGGAGGCAGTGGCCTGGTCACAGGATGATGCTCAGGCCCAGCTCTGGCTGAGACAGGCAGGTGGGATGGGCTGATCCAGCCAGGCCAGCACCTTCCCCTGGTTACTCACAGGGAGCGCTGGGGCTTGGCAAGGGGCTGGCATTTCAATGAGAGGGAAACTGAGGCAAGGTCAGCATCTGAGCAGCTTTCCTGTCTCCCTGCCATGGCTGTGCTCTGTGAGCCTCCATCGGTAATTCAAGCCGAGAATTTGCTCGAGTGGTTCTCCTGGTGAGGTGGCAGCCGTGCCCCTGCCAGCCAGGCAGAGCCAGCACTCAGTCCCCACAGAGAGATGGTGGCTGCTGCACAGGGCAGGAGAGGAGCACACAGAGACAGGGACAGAGGTCCCCAGAGCACACACAGAGCCAACCCGGAGCAGGGACAGGGCAGTGTGGCAGCCAGCGGTCCCCAAACACGGGCTGGCAGTAGCTGGAGGAGAGTTTGCCCTCAGCACCCACGCTGGCAGGCTGACGGCTGGATCCCTACCTGTCCTGGGGCTGTGGGTGGCACTGGGGCACGCAGGACCCCAGCCGAGCTCCTCTGCTCCTCTGCCCGGGGTGACTGGTGTCCCTTCCCTGGCAGGACAGTGGCTCATGTGGCTCCGAGAGTCTCCAGTCACCCGGGAGATGACCCTGATTCAAAGGCTTTTCCCAGCCCAGCCGGGGCGGGCTCTGGCCCGGCTCCAAGCCAGGAGGTGCCAGAGCCTGTGCCTGGCCCGTCCCTTGCACGGCCCCGGCAGCACCGAGGGCGCACCCGGGCTTGGGGACAGGCGCTGGACCCCTGCAATAGGAGCCACCACGGCTCACAGCCTGCCTAGCCCTGGGGGACACAGCCTCCTGCTCAGAGCCCCACAGGCTCAGCCCCGGGAATGCTTTTAGGAGAGGCAGGTGAGACACAGCAGCCAGCCCCCGTGGGCTCCTGGCTGGCAGCCTGGCTTTGCCGCTGTTGTTGCTGCCCAGGGAGCAGCATCCCGCAGCGGAGAGGGAAATATTTACAAGCAGCAGCGAGGTGGAGCGCACAGACCTGTTTGGGGACGGAGGCTGAAGGGTGAATAATGTGCTCCCAAATTAAACACCCGGCTCTTCCCAGCCTGGCTGTGGCCGCCCTCACCAGGAGCGTGGCTCTGCCAGTCGGGATTGGACATGGACAGCAGGGAATTTGGCTCAGAGGGAGTGGGACCCCAGCCAAAGGACTGGCACTTGAGTGCCAGGATGGGAATGACGGAGCCCCTGGGCTCCAGGGGAGCACATGCCTGGCTGCCTGCCCTGCTGGGGCACGCAGCAGCCTGGCACAGGGATGCCCCTGCTCCCCACCTCCTGGCCAGCAGAGATGATCTTGGCTTGGGACAGTGCCAAGGCAGCCCCACGCCATCATCCCCTGCCAGGTGCCCACGCTCTCTCCTGGCACCAGCAGCAAGAGGAGAGCACCAGTTTGGGAGCAGGAGGGCAGCAGGTGCTCCTGGCAGCAGGACAGCAGCACCTGCCCTGGGGATGTGGAGGAGCCGATGGAGGGATGCAGGGTCAGGAGCAGACAAGGGAGCTACCCCATTCCTTGGGAAGAGAGGCCTTACCATAGAGGAATGTCACATCTGCCAGGCTTGCCTGTGCTTCCAAGTCCCCATGTCACATCCGAGCGGACCCCAGGGTGGCGGGAGAGCGGAGCGTGCCAGGAGCCAGAAGAGCTGAGAGGGTGTGAGAAAACCCCGGTTCCTCCCAGCGCTTCCTGGGCTGCCTGGCCCCTCCCTAGCCGTCATTGTGCTGAGCTTTCCTGCTGCCTGGCAAAGCCCTGGGGCCGGCACGGCTGACTCAGGCCTCCTCCTGCACCCTCATCATCCTCCCGGGGTGTCAGGGGAAGCTGAGGCACAGGAATGTCCGGTCTGCGCTCACGAGGCCAGGCAGGAGCAGTGCCACGTCTTGGCACTGGGACACCACGGGGCTGCTCAGGGTGCTGGGGAGTCCTGCCCTGGCCTCCAGCTCCGGCCGCCTTCCCAGTGGGAAGCTCAGCTCAAAGTGAGGAGGCAGAACCTTCACTCTGGAGGCAGAGAAGCAGAATCCCTGCTCTGTCCCCAGCTGCTGTCCTGCCCGTGCCCAGTGGCAGGTGTCCCCTCTGTCCTGCCCGTGCCCGGTGGCAGCTGTCCCCCTCGGTGGCCACGGAGCCCCAGAGCGGGCTCAGCTCAGCTTACACAGCGCTGGCTCCCTCCAAGGTGTCACAGCACAGCTGCTTCTCGCTTACGCAGGCTCAGAGCTGTGTCCCCTGTCCCCTGAGACGCAATGTCCCAGCCTGGAGCTTACGTGGGAGCTCCCAGGACTCTGCAGTGGTGGAGGCAGAGAGGGGACCCTGTGTGAGGCGCTTTGCACGCTCCAGAGTACAAATGGTTTGGGGTTGAGGGGCTCTGTGTCCAGCTGAGCCTGCCAGCGGGGTGGCACAGCCTTCTGCCCATTCCCCAAGGGAAACAAGGCACAGGATCCCTCCAGGTATCCATTTCCCTCTGAGGAATGGTGACCCCGAGCAGGCCTGGGGGGAATGTGCCACAAGATGTTTGCTCCCTGAAAGGGGCTGGAGTCACCCTTGTTGACACATGGGGACTGCAGTGCCTCTGTCACTGCGTTGCCCCCCACCACTCCCACCCCACAAAGTGGCCAGCCCTGCCCAAGGTGACTCACCCAGCCAGGACCAGCCTGGGCTGAGAACCCTCCAAGCTCACAGCACATGGCTGGGAGTCATCGCCCCGGCCTCACTCCGTGCGGCTGACACATCCCCACCCTGCTGCACAACCTGCTGGTCACTGCTCCCCCCAGGCAGCAAAACCCCAAACCCACGGGGGACCCTGACGTAAGAGCCAGGGCATGAGTTACTGCTCTGAGGTCTGTGGGTGGCAAAAAAAAATAAAGGGACCCTCGGGCAGGCGGCTCTGCCCGCGCCGGGGGATGAGGAGGGTGCCAGGGAGGGAGGCTCAAAGCCAGGATTTTGTGTGAACTCGGAACATTCTCCCTCTCCCCGTGGTTTTATCCAGCTGAAGGAAGAGCGGGACAGTTTTGTTTGTCTCCGTGTCCCCCTCCCCGGGGCGGTGTCCCCACCGCACCCCTGGCACTCACCTGCATGTGGCGCGGGTGGCTGCTCAGGGCACGGCGAGGGGCGACCAGCCTGGCATTTGGTGATGCTGATCCTGCCTCCTTGGGGAGCTTCCCCTGGCACCGGAGATGGGCGATGTAAGGATGGGCAGCACCAGAGCCCTTCGCAGGGGACAGGACACCCCCGGCTCAGCCCCTCCACCCCGGGAGGGAGCGCAGTGGCCGGAGGGGGCCGAGCCCGAGGGCTGTGGGGCCACGTAAAAACACCACCGCAGAAATTCAGGGCTCAGGTTACCAGGCAGATAAATATAGTGTCTTTATCTGACCTCACAGGGCGCTGAAATGCTCCTCTCGCATTCCAGCCTGGGGAGGCTTAAAGGGGACGTGAACCCGGGGGGGGCTGGTGGCCCACGGCAAGGGGGGGCCGGGAGGGGAGGCTGCGGGGGCAGCAGGGGCTGCGGGAATGGAGATGGAGGATTGAAGGTAAGGTAAGGAAGGGAGAGATTTGGGGAGGGAAGTCGAGGTCCAGGAGGGAAAGGATATAGGGAGAGTTAAGGGAGGAGTACACAGTTTGGTGTGTAGGGGGCAGGAGGTACAAAAAAGGGGTCCCAGCAAGGTCTGGAGTTGAGCATCAGGGTGAGGGGAGGAGCTGGACTGGGTTTTGCCCGCCTTGGGGTGAGCTGCAGGGAGAAGTGCCCCTAAACCTTCAGCAAAGGTGGGCATGGGGCTGGCGTGGCGTGGCCACCCCTCGTGGATCCATGGGGACACCGCTCAGGGGCGCCTGGCCCGCCCAGGGTACGGCACCTGCGTGGCCGTGACTCAGCGAGCACCTGCCGAGGATAACCGCAGGGATGTAATTAGGGTGGCATCTCGCTCCCTCCCTCCCGCCTGGCTCCAGCCTTTAAACAGGGAGGGACGCGTCGGGGCGTCACTCTGGGAGGTGGCGCAGGGTCACCAATGGTGTTAGGGGGTAGTGGCAGTGTCCTGCTGTCAAGGTGCCAGGCTGGCATCTTGACCCTGGGCAGGGAGGTGTATGGCTGCTCCAGAGGACACGGGAGCCCTTGGCAGCCCCTTGGGGAGTGTGTGGCCACAGGGGCTCCAGCAGGACCCTGGGGTGACAGGCACAGGAGCTTTGGGACACCCAACCCCACTCCCATCCCAGGCAATTCCCTCCCCAGAGGATGGAAGGGACCCAGACCTTGCTTTGTCTCCCTGCCACCACCGTGGGCAGTAGGTGGCCTCAGGGATGGAGCCAAGGGTTTAGGGACAGGGATGGGCATGGAGACAAAGGGTCTGGGTGCAGGGGTGGACAGGAGGGGGTTGCCCTGCCCAGGAAAGTCGAGTCTTGCCCCTCTGCCTGCTTCTCTCCCACAGGCAGTGGGGTGCTAGAGGCACAGAGGGGTTGCCCGGGGGGCTGCACCCCTCAGCAGGGTCCTGGAGGCACAGAGGGGCTGCCCGGGGGGCTGCACCCCTCAGCAGGGTCCTGGAGCCCAGCCCCACACAAACCCCTGTCCCCACCGCCGCACACACGGGCGCCCGTGGCTCCAACACACAACCTAGGTAGGGTTTTATTGTGCAGACAGAGGAACACTCCTGGATGATAAGATTGATTTTTTTTCTTGTTGTTGCTTTTCATAGGGTTCTTTTTTTTTCTGTATTTTTTTTTCCTTTTCCCTTAACAGAATTTCTTTGACGACAAGCTGTGGAAACAACTACAAATGTTCACAAAAAAATGAGACTCGAGCTGTGTCCGCGCTCTGCCGCTGGGCTCTGCGCCTGCCCCGGCGCTCACCAGCACGCCCAGGGAGCTGGGCACAGCCAGGCCTCAGCTGGGCACGGCCTCAGCAGCACTAGACAGCAAGCAAGCAGGCAGGGATGGGCAGGGGACGGGCACGGGGGTAGGAAGCAGCTCTGGAGAAGAGCAAGGAGTGGGGAGCAGCTGCTGTGTATTGCTCTCAGCCGTGGTGGCACAGCCCGGGCTGCACGGGTAGCACAGCTGGGGTTCACTCCATGCACCTGGATGCTCCTGCCTGCCTCTTCCTTTCCCTGTGCCCTCCCCTGGGCGAGGCTCCTCGGGGTCCCGTGGGCATCTGGGCAGCCCTGGGCTGGCAGATCTGAGCTGTGCTGGCAATCCCTGTCCCTGCTCTTGCCAACCCCTGGCACCATCCTGGCCTCACCGAGGTTGTGAGCTGCCCTTAGGTCCTTTGCTGCTCTTAAAGGGAGATAGGGAAATGCTGAAAGGGAAGAGGGAGAAGAGAGGGGACACATGGGCTCCTCCCAGGAGCACGGTGGGATTTGAGGAAGACTGCTCTGCCTCTCCATGAGGAAGGACTGGGGTCCCCAGATGTTCCCTTAGGGATGACAACGTGCCAGTTCAGAGGAGTCCCTGCAGGTCACACTCCCAGAGGGGAACCCCCTCCCCACCAGCCAGCCTGGGTGCAGCTCTGAGAGCCCTGGGGAGGGCAGGGGGCTGTGGCTAGCTCAGAGAGGCTCTGCTTGCCTCCACTGGTGCTGGCAGCAATTCTCTCGTCACAGCTAAGGGCTGGTCCCCGGGGAGAGCGAGTGGTGTCTCCGGCTCGGACAGCCCAAAGGTACCAGATGGTGGCTGGAGGAGGCCTCACTTCCAGCTCAGCTGTAAGAAACAGATTAGGAAAAACTTGTTGCCGAAGCACATTTGCACTGAGCCGGCTCCCAGGGCCCCAGAGGAGCCCTAAGGAGGCAGGGGGGGTTCATGGTGTCTCCTAGACCCGCTCGCCTCTCTCCTCCCAGCTGCCAGGCCCAGCAGCATGCTGTTCACTGAGACAGGAGTCATTTTGTGCCCTCTCCCAGCCATGGCAACTCAGGGTGAGAGGAGCAGGGTGAGGAATCAGTCACCTGGGTGGCAGGCAGGGCAGGTGGGGACACCAAGAGCCCTGTCACCTCCATGGGCATGGGCACAGCACCCACCACGGGCACCCTCGGCATCACCCCTCTCTCTTACCTGCAGATCCAGCTGTCTTTCCCCAGTTGAGAACAGGCAAACCCCGAGAGTTAAAGGGACAGGACAAGCGAGGCTGAGGCCTCCAGTGCTCCCAGCACAAGCAAACCAGCCAGCCTACGGAGCGGGGAGGCGCCATGGGAGAAGCAACGCTGCCTGGCAGAGCCACCATGCTTCGGAGCGGGGCGTGTGAGCGTGGGATGGCGAGCCTCGGCACGGGACGGTGGTTAGCGTTAGATATACGGCTAAATAGAGATAACACAGAGAGGTTTCACGGCTTCCAGACGCTTCAGCTTCTCTTTCCAGGGGCTGCGAGGAAGGCGGGGTGCTGGGGTGCTCGGTGTGTGCGTGCGTGTGTGTGCGGGTGCTGTGTGTGTGTGTTGTGAGGGTTTTGCCTTTCACAGGGACACGAAGTCCACGGCTTGCAGGAGAGGCAGGGAAAGGAGCAGCAGCAGGAGCCACGAGGTGTTCTGGATCAAGAGGCTGAAGCCGGCACATTTCTCCAGTTTGTCTGTGAGGAGAAGGAATGGGGAGGGAGAGAAGAGAGGCAATGAAATCCCTCAGGAACAGCACTCAGACTGGGTGTTCTAATGGTACTGGAACACAGCTTCTTGCCTTTGCTCTGTCACAGAAATGCAGCACATCCCATCCTGGCCTGTTTCCCTCCCAATGTGTAGTAGCAAAGATTTTTTGGGACCCTGAGAAGCATAACCCTGCCTGTGCCTGACTGAGGTGACAACTGGATGGGCATCAGGTCTCTGCATCTGGAGGACTGCTCCTGTGGGATACAGGTATGAAGGATCCCCACTGTTCCCTCTATGGGAGGATATCTAGGCAATGTACCTGACCCAAGAGAGGCAGGAAAAACAGTGTGAGACGGGGTAGAGTATGGGATGAAGCCCACCTGAAGGGTGTGTAAGGGTCAGGACACATTTATGGAGCTCAGGGAGGATCTGGGGACCCTTTGCTGGCCCTGCCAAACCAAGGAGCAGGTGGGAAGGGCTGAGACCAGGTGCCATTGCCTGTCTCACCTTTGATAACAGTGATGTTCTTTATCTGGTTGCCAGTGTAGTCATTGGTGGCCTTCAGCTCGCACATGTAGATGCCCTCATCGCTGGTGGTGAAGCTCTGCAGGTGGAGGCACACCAGGTTCTTGTGCATGGTGACGTTGGCTCGGCTCCGGTAGATGTTCTCGGAGACGCTGATGGTGCTGTGGATGACGTGCTTCCTGTTGTCCTTGGTGATGCTGAACTCGTAGGTCAGGGGGTTGTCGGTTTTGTTCTCATAGCGACAGTCCACACGCAGGTTCTGGCCCAGCAAGCAGGCACTCAGGTCCTTGATCATCTGGCAGTGGGCAGCCTGGAGAACTGGGAGAGGCAGGAGGGGGTTGGACAGGGAACAGCAAGCTCTGGGGATGTCCATGCAGCCTCCAGGCTGCTCTGGGCCGAGCGGGGAGCAGGGAGCAGGGAGCAGGGAGGGATGTACCTGTCAGGATGACAGCGATGCCCACGGTGGGATTCATCTTGCTGCTGAGGTGCCCAGTGGGGGCTGTCTCTGAGAGGGGAACCTGGGCAGGGGGAGAGAGAAGCAGTTAGCCAGGCTACTGCCCCATGGATGTGGGCACTCGGTGGTGGAGGCAGCCCTTCTTGCACATAAGATGTGCTAGAGTCTTCTCCTCCTCACCAGTGTCTGATCCACTGCACAGAGCCTGGATGGCACTGCACCCAGCCGGGGAATCAGGCACTGTATGTCTGCCCCGCATCACCTTCGCACATCCCCAGGCAATTCCCCACCCACACTTTGTTTTCCCTGTCCAGATGCCCCCAGCAAACATTTAATGAGCGTGGCCAGACCCACAGCAAGGCCTGCATGTCCTGCCTCCTCCCCCTTTTGCCCCATGGCCAGCCAAGTGAAACCAGGCTGCACCCCAGTGCCTGAACACCTTGACCAGAGCTCTGTGGCTCACGGTGAGAGGGCTGCCAGGTGAGGGACCCCTCTTTTGGGGATGGTGGGTGCCTGCCCTGCCAGTCCTGCCGCGGCTCCAGTGCGTGAGCTCAGCAAGGATGAGTCATTGCGATGCAGTGAGGGAAAGGGGCCAAGAGCAGCAAGGAAGAGGGACACAGCAGCTGGACAGGGAGCCAAGACCGCCGAAGGATGGCACGAAGCCTCCAGGAGCTGAGCTCAGCCTGCCTGGCCACGGGGTGGAAGGGGTTTGGGTGGCAGCATGCAAACGTTCTGGGTCCCTGCCCGGTGCCTGTCTCTCTCCAGGCTGTGCGTGTGGGTAAGGAGCCCGTGACGTGCCATCCAAACACCAGGGCTGCTGATTCCAGCTGGCCCAATGCGGCCACAAGGAATCGATTAAGGGTTTTCAGCCTGGCCAAGCAGCCGCGTGGGGAATCCAGCCGCAGACATGCGGAATGGAGGAACAGGGTGGGGGAGCAGCGAGGCAGCCGCCGGGCTGAAGGACACACCAAGCACCCTGCAGTGAGCCCTCCAGGCTGGCCATGTGGGGCCAGGTCCAAAAGAGGGAGCTGATAAAGCAGCCCTTCGTGACTCCAGGCAGAGGGGACAACAGACCCTCAGTTTGCTCCCTCTGAGCCTGGCAAAACATCTAGAGAAGAGCTAGGAATTGCCTGTACCACAGCCAGCTGCATTTTTCTACTTAGCAATTTTTGGGTTTTTCATATAATGTTCTAAGAGGAAATACCAAACCCATTTGCTCACCCTAAAGCTCTGAAAAATCTCTTTATCCAGAACCCTGAACCATGGCCAGGAAGAAAATTTCCCATTTGATCTTGACAAGCAAGAGGTTGCCAATGGGCTAAATGCTTGAACCTCTGGAAACTGAACCTCTGTCCGCTGCTTTGTCATTTCCCAGCACCAACCTGCTCCTTTTTGAATGTCCTGGGACACTATCTAGGTCATAGCCCGGCTTTCCTCCAGAAAATCAGTGCAAAGAAGCCCCCAGAGAGGAGGTCTTCCTCCCATCTATGTGCCCAACACTCAGATTTTCTAGGCTCTGGGTTGGCAGCTCTTGGATCCCTCTTCTCCTGACAGCGGTGCTGGAAGCAGATCAAGCCATTAACTGACTCCGGCATGATCCCAGGGGTTTGGCGTAGGGACAGGGCTCAGGGGGACGGTGGCATTCGAGGGGCTCCAGCGCTTACAGGGCCAAGTTCCCGGCGCGGTCCCCAGCTACTCGGGGTCACACCACGGCGGTATCCACCCCCTGTGCCCACCAGCGTGACAAACGAGCCGCGGGGATGGGGATGGGGACGGGGGCGCGCAGAGCCAGCCTGGTGGGCTGGGTGGAACGCAGAGCCGCAGGAGCCTGGCTGTGCCGGGGGGTGGCTGCCAGCAAAGGGGGTGCACGGGGACGCGGTACGCAGGGCGGAGTGATCAGGCGACCCTCGAGAGGGGCAGGAGGGCTCGC
>VWZS01005079.1:55091-82166 GCA_013397075.1 Rhabdornis inornatus
CTTTCCCGGTACCTACCCTGTATCTGTGCCCAGCCACAATGCCCCCAGTTGTTTGTCCCTTCCCGGTTCCCGTACCTGTACTGTGTGTCCACGCCCACCTCCCCTGTTCACATTTAAACGCCATGCAGCCGCAAGTGCTCATGGGACAGCACTCAGAGTTAAAGACCCCTGAGACAGCGAGCCCAAATAACATCTGGAACTGAGAATAGTGTTCGCAGGTCAGGCAGTTAGTGGAGAGAAGGGATTTACCATCCGGAGCTGCTTTGTCCCGTCGGTCTGACCACACAGCATCCCCCCGAACATAATGTCCATTGGCTTTGAGGGGGAGTTGTTTTTTTACGGCCGCCTTGACAGCGAAAGGCGCAGCTCTGCGCAAGGACAAAGCTGCGCTGCTCCTCGGCGTGGGGCAGCGGGAAGGAGCAGTGGCGGTGTGCGCAGCCCTGCGGCGTCCCCACTCAACCCTGGCTTTTAATAAAGGCCTTCAGAAAGGAGCTGGACTCCTGGTCCATTAATAACACCACACTCACTTTTCTTCATGGCACCTCAGGGACACTCGGGATACCTGTCTCTGCCTCTGCCTCTCTGTCCATTGTGGCCCCTCAGGCTCACATGGGGCACCCACATTCCCCCTCAGTGACCCTTGAATTCCCTCAGTGACAATCCGGGAACCCAACTCCCCCTCAGTGACACCCACGGACCCCTAATCCATTCTTGGGGCATCTGATTCTCCCTTCAATGGCAATATTCTCCTGCATTGCTAAAACTGAGGCCTCTCAGATAAAGTCCTGAAACAAACTTACAAGATCATAAAGAAAAAGAAAAAAAACTCCAAAAATTTCTTTTGAAGTTTATATGCTGTCTTAAAACCTTTTGGAACAAGCATGTTTCTCAGCTTTTTGTTGCAAGCATTGACTTATTTACTGTGTTTATTTACACATGAACATAAAGTATCTTTATATAGTTCTTTACTGTCGGAAGAGTGGAAGGTGTTTGTGTGAGTCAGTTATGACATGATTTGTCATTTTACTCTTTCCATGGAATAGAATTTTTTATGTCATGGTTTGTTTATTTTAATGCTGTGAATCTGTTTTGAAGAGATTCAGATTTCAGTTAAAAATGTTGGGCAAGATACTCCAAAAAGCAATGTTTTCTTAACTTGAAGGATGTACTGATAGTACTTACTTATTTCTGAGGCTACACATTAGTAAATTTAAAAAAATCCCTTAAAGCAAATTTTTGTAACCAAAGGAAAACCAGAAAATTCTGTTTGTGTAAATCAGAGGCAGGGATAAAAAGATGGGCAAAATAAGAAAGGTGGGGAATGAATTAGATGAAAATCAGAGGAAAACGTTGCTATTATAATCAGGCTACACACACACATTGGGGAAGGCTCTTCTTGCAAACACACACTTAACAAAGCTGGGATTTACTAAGCACCACAAACAACATAACCTGCTGTTTACTACAAGAAGAGTAAACAAACACTAGGAACCAACCCACAGCTTCTTTTCATGCAATTCCTCTCTGTGCTGGCAGGCCAGGGCTGCATTTCTGAAAAGATATTGGAAATAAATCACAAGAAGCTCCATTCAGATGAAGCAAAGCATTGTAAACATGAATTAATCAAGTGTGAAGGGCCAACAAAGATGACCCACATGTCCTCCTCACGCAAAGCAATGATTTGATAGAGCCAGCCTCTTCCTCTTAATAATACATGGGTTGCTTTTGCTTGGGAGAGACCCGAGGGAATCAGAATTTCAGACTGGGTTGAGTTGGAAGGGACAATTCCACAATGCTCCAGTGAGAGCAGTAAAAGGAGTGATGATGGGGGGAAGCAAAGGCATGGTGTTGATCCTGCCAGGAACCAGGAGAGAGCAGCATTGCCCTTCGCTGGGCTGGTGCAAAGATGCAGGGGGCACAGGGTGAACACAAATTCCTTGTAGGTGAACACTGATTACACAATCCACGAGTCCTGTGCTTTCTTGACGGACAGCAGGCCGTTGGTAGGGCGGGTTTTGATTTATTTTTTATGCTTTAATGCTTCTTGCTTTTCAGAGCTTAGCCTGGTGTTCCCTGGTGGGGTTGATAGTGAGCTTTATGAGCTGCAGAGATCTATTTTGTGTACATACTCTTAGGCCTGACTTACTGAAGCGGGGCTTTAGTGAAGATTTCAGTGGGGAGGAGCACTCCCAGCTGTATGGAAAGTAGAGGGGAATAAAAAAAAGTTGAAATCTGCTGATCTCCCAGCAGGTGAGCAAGTGAAATGATGAAAACAACTTCTGAATTCTGGCAGTAATGTTCATGGAGTGTGCAATGGGCTCCTCCAAGTTTTATGGTTGCATCAAAGGGATAAGGGAGACTCTAGTGGGGAGTGCTGGCAGGGAAAGAGAGTAGAATCACTGGAAAGCCAGACTGGTAGAGTCACTAAATAACATACAAGTCTTCCTTCTCTGCCTCAGGCTTTTCAGAACCAGCAATGTTACTGGCACATCTGTGTGTGATGGTGAAGGAGCGACTGGCTTAGACCTGGGAGCTCTCCTGGATTGTTTTTCCAGGCCTAATATGTCCATCTTCTTCAGGTGTGGACATCTGACCCTGTCTGGATGGTTGTAGACCTCGTTGCGCTTCCTCAGTGCTTCCTGCCTGGCAGCAGCTCAAGCTATCTTGACCTACAGAATAATTTCCAGCCCCTTGCTAAACACAAGGAACTGTCCATTGATCACTTAAATGTTTTCCAGTCTTCCATCTAGCCAAACTCTGTTTCTCTGGCACCGCTTACCACTCAGAAAACCTCAGCCAGCAGAAAAAAAAATTGTTTCCCTGTTTACAAAATAAAAAGAAAAGAATGATTCTCTGCTTCAGAGGCAGAGAACAAGGGACCTTGTTTAACCTCCAGCCTGGAGTGAGTTTTTATGGGCAGGTTTATAAACCCCTGCACAGCCAGCTCTGTAGTGCTGACAGACCTTGTTGTGTAGCTGCTTTAACACCTCTGCTCTGACAGGAGCACCACTGTGGATCTCAGAGATAGCAGCAGAACAGACAGACGTTTTTGGCTATTGGCAGGCTTGTGTGTACTGCAGAAACCTTTGTATTGCTCAAGGAACGGAGCCCTTTTAGTGTCTTGATGGGGAGGAGGCAGGAATTCAGCATGAACAAGGCAAACTCATTCCAGTCCTGCCAAAGCTGCTGTTTTGCCCTGAGTTTTTGAGTGAGAAACTTGGTAGAGTGTGTAAGGGAAAAGTGCTGGGATGAACCTTGTTCTAGAGCTGTCACCAGCAGTGTTCTGTCACCAGTGTCACAGCACTGAGGACCTGCAAACCCCTCCATGTTCCCTGTGCCCCCTCTGGCACGTGTTCTTCTGCAGCCTTTGGTTCTTCCTTACCATAAATCCTGTAGGATTTAACTTCTAGCTACTGATCCTTTTGACAGTAATGGACCATTAACTAACTAGACATAAAATTGAAAGTGTAAATCCCTCTGCCTTGGGGAATTAGAAAGCAGGTTTAGGATGCAGGCCATGAAATGCAGGAGTTCATTGTAATCACAAATGAGGCCTGATTAACTCCACTGCCTGGCACCCTGGTCTGTGCCAGCTGATGAACCTGAGATCAGGAGCTGGGCTGGTGCTACAGGACATCTACAGGTGCCAGGGGAAAGCCTTTAGTCTTGGTGCTTGAGCTTCGTTATCCCATTGCCCCTGTAAGACAGTGAGGGAGTCTGGGCTGCTGAGGAATTACCTCCAGACACTGATGCTGCTCTGATGGAAGTTTGGTGTGTTTTCCTTTGTTGGGATAAGGAGAGAAGGGAAGGCTTGAGGTGAAGATGCCTCTGGCCTTGGGGAGCTGCATCAGGGAGAAGGATGAGGTGATGGAGCAGCTCTGCAGGTTGGTGTGTACCAAGTCCAGTTCCCAGCCCTTCCTCCAGTGGGCCTCCAGTGACGTCACAGGGCTCTGCTCTGAGTCTGTGGGAGTGAGTTTGCTTCTCTCTCATTTCACTAGACCTTGAGATCAGTGCCCACTGATTAAAAAAGTTAATTACCTTCCTCTTGCAGAAATTACTCTGCTTTCAAGGTCTCCCAGGCCCTTAATTGAGCATCTTTCTTTGACAGAACTTTTGATTGAATTGCAGTGAGTCACCATTAGAGCCAGGATGGCCAAGTCAAACGGGGATATCTTCAGGGAGCCAACTGGGCTCTGCCTGTGGTGAATGGAGTGGTCCCAAACTCCTCAGGAATAAGTGACTGCATCAGAGAGAACAGAGGGAATCGGGTTCAAAAGCAGGGCTGGCTGGAGTCTGCATTTCTGTGACCTCCTGGGAAGTGAAGTGCCTGGTGGCCAGTGGTCCCTGCACACCTGAGCCAGCCCCACCACCTGTATCCACCTGTGTGTGCTCCAGCATTTCCCTCCTTACCCTGGATCCCATGGCCACACTCCTGAGCTGAGTGCCTGTGGCATTCATCATGCCAGCAGCACAAGAACAACTG
The DNA here is from genome assembly GCA_013397075.1 of Rhabdornis inornatus. Taxonomy (NCBI): domain Eukaryota; kingdom Metazoa; phylum Chordata; class Aves; order Passeriformes; family Rhabdornithidae; genus Rhabdornis; species Rhabdornis inornatus. Next base: position 59,575 of record VWZS01005079.1, read on the forward strand.
GAAAAAGTGTCTGGAATTTATCACTGATGGCAGAAGCTTTTTTCTGTAATAAAAAACATTTTCCCCCTCCTCTCTTCTAGTGCCTTTCTCCTTCCCTTCTCTCATTATTATTATTATTAAGAAGCTTAATGCCATATGTCTTGCTGTTTCATAAATAACCCTTGTAATCAAACTGCACTGGGTAAATGGGCAGTCCAGCTTGTGCAATTTGTTTGACAAAATGAATCCAGAAGAATATGAGTCTGTGGAGGAAAGACAAATAGAGCAGCTTGGATGAATGTGTTAACCAAGAGAAAAATGTCTTGGCAGAGCAGCTGATGTTATTTTTATCCATGCAAATGAAGTTTGGGGCTAATATATTAAAAATACAGTACAGAACTTGCCAGAATGGTCAGTGTCTCCTGGGATGGAGAGCAAGAAAGGTTCTCTGCCTCCTGAGGGCACAGGGGGTGCAGCAAAGGAGGGAGTGAGGCACAGCCAGCCTGGAGTGTGCTTAAGCTGCCAGGAGGAGGGCTGGACCTGGAGCGTCACTCAGGTGGCAGGAAAGGAGGAGAAACTGCCCTGGGCTGGCAATCCTGGCATCCATCCATCCATCCATCCATCCATCCGTCCATCCATCCATCCATCCATCCTCAGATCACAGGAAGATCCCAGAGCTTCAGGAGAGCCAGCTGTGGACTGGGCGTGACTGTGATGAATCCCAGATAGCCAAGGTTAGATCTGTGCCTTCCTGAACAACCGGGCTGCTGCTCCCTGTACCCTGCTCAAGGTGTACCTGTGTATCCAAGTGAGCTTCCTCGGGCAGGAAAAGCCGAAGGAAGCCTTTAGCACCTCCTGCAAGGCTGTCTCTGCAGTGTCTTCCATGGGAAATCCGTCCCAGAAGACGGCGAGAGCCTGCCTCAGCCTGTGAGGTGCTGCAACCTAGAGGAGAAATCCCTTCATTCTGCAGCGGGGCCCTGCCTCTTCCTCACCATCAGGCGGCAGTACAGGCTCTGGTACCTGGCTGGCCGGGCTGGGATGTGCAGATGAAGGGGAGCATTTTTCATTGATGAGAAATATCTCGGCTACTGCTCCCTGCAACTCACCTTTTGTGGATCTGCCCCGTGGCCATGGCAGCTGAAAAGCTGAATTTTTAATCAAAGCAATGAATTTGTTTCTAGGGAAGCGGGGATTGTGTAGAGCGGGATGTTTCCCTGCCTCCTTACCTCCATCCTTCCCTCAGAATACTTGAGATATCTTTGCTCTGACTTTGCAAGCACAACATTGTCCTGTGGGCTCGAAGGGAAGCCTGTGGGGTGATGTGCACATGGGATGCAGGGGGCAAAAGCAGAGGCTGGGCTCCAGCTGTGTGCTGGAGGTAGAGGCAGGCAAAGCTGCAGTGCAGGTGGTTCACGTGTTGGACTGCACATCCCCAGCCAGGGATGCTGGCTCATTAGTCGAGGAAACACCTCTCCCCTGGCTGCTTCCCTCCCCCTCCTCCAAGTGGGAATGCAGCCCCCATCCTTTTTCCCCATTCCTGGTGTGTATGAGTATTCTTTTTTAAGTGGCAAGCTGAATATTTTAAACAAACACTGCTTAAAATCTATAATTTATGGGCAAGGCTTCAGAAGAGGAGATCAGTCATCTCTTGGTGCTGAGGGTGTCTCTCCATCTGCAGCAGCCCCCACTATTCTGTTCCCAGTATGGTGCAGCATAAGGGATTAGGCTTGGGCATGGCAGCACTGAGCAGCACCCAGAAAATTCCCAGCTCTAAAAGAAGGAAAACTGGACTGTCTTCTCTTGCAGGCAGGAACAGCTCCCAGCCCTCCACCAGTGGGAGAGCCCTCCTGCTAGCCTGCCTGGAAGCAGCTGGCTGGGCCCCACATTTGGCCCAGAGCTGGGCTACCTGACACAGCCCTTGGAATGGGGGGTTAGGAATCTGCAGCCCCCCTTGAGCTCCCACCTCACCCCTTACTCAAAACCCGAGGGGTCCAGGACACAGGTGAGCAGTCTGAGCTGGCAGAGGCTGAGCTCCCAAAGCTGGCAGGTCAGACATGATGAGAAGCTGAATCAGGATCTGAATTTGAGCTTACAGGCACTGCTGGGCAGTGGGAGACCGCAGGTCACTGGGAGAAGACTCTGCCTCTGCTGTCCTTCTCCTCTGTGCTCCCCTGCATGTTCCCCAAGCTGAGCTGCATGTGGGAGGATTCCAGCTTGTTCGTTAATGGGAGTGGAGAGACTTTTGCTTCGATTAATTAATTTGCTGCTCTTCCCCATTTTCAGGACCATCTTTTATTCATGGCCAAGTAGCTCAGACACTGCTGCTTGCTGCCTGTTCAGGATGCTGGCATTAATATTTCATCCCAGAGCCTGCTCGTGCTGAACAGAGCTGATGTCCCACGTTCCTGCCTCTTCCCAATGATCTCCTGCCCTGGCCCAGCTCACATTCCCCCCTTCCAGCTCCAGGCTGGGTCTCCCTGTCTCTTCACCAGTTTCATGGCTTCTCCTAGGATCATATTCCCTGGGAATTAAGTGTGGCACACTTGGAGCTGGGGCTTGGAGCTCACTGCCTTTGTCTCCTGTGGCTCTGGGCAATCAGCCCTGCACAGAGGGTGTTGTGCTCACTGTGGGAATAATGGGTTCTGGGAGCAACTTGTGATATCAAGCAGCAGGGAGAGGGGAGTGACTCTCATCCTGCTGTCCCCTCCCAGAAAAGCAGGATATATATTTCAGTTGCCAGGGGACCAGTGTGGTGTTGTGGCTGCAACGTGAGAGAAAAGAAGGCTGCTGAAGGAGAAAGCCCTGGCTGTACCTTTCAGGGCAGCAGCAGAAATGAGGAAATGGCACTCTCCTGCTTCTTCACCTCTCTCCTGGCTCCTGTGCATGCACTCTCCAGCATTCCTTGGTTCTGCAGAGCTCCAAGGCCAGGAGCAGCCTTTGCCTGCAGCTCTGCAGCCCAGCAAGGCACCGTGTGTGAACGAGGGCAGGCCACAGTGCAGCTGTTTGGAGTGGCACTTCATTTACTGAATGGCAGCTCCATAATCCTCTTCAAATAAAAAGACTGCGGAGTCTCTGTTCTGGGAGCTGATGGAAGGCTTTGCTCTCAGGCAGGTGACACGAAGGGAGTATCTCCTTGCTGCATGTAAGAGTTCCTGGGTTTTGCTTGGGCTTTGTTATTTGATTATTTGTTCTCTCATTTGTCACTGGGGCTAGTGGATGTGATTCGTTCTCCCTGATCAAGGCACTTGTTTTGGCAGGGAAATGTTTCCCAGGTCTCATGGGATGGATGGGATGAGAGGACTTGCAAGGCACAATCTGTGCCCTTCCCTCTTCATCCCAGAGATGCCAGAACCAATTCCTGCTACATCTTCCATCTCTTCAAGAACAAAACAGCACAGCAGCTCATGAAATGTCTGGCTCAGAGGCTGCAGAGCCACCAAACCAAACATCACCTTAAAAGAGGTCTCCAGATTGGATTGGGAAAAACGTGGAGTTAGGAGGAAGGGCTGGAATTTTGTTGGAGAACACGTGCACATCCCTGTGCATCCAGACGTGTAGTGGGGACACGTTCAGTTAAGGGAATGTGACTGCAGGTTGCAGGATGTGGAGGCTGCAAGTGGCAGAATCTCCACAGCCTCATTAAACTCTCATGTCCAAATTAAATGTCAGATTTGCATATTGGTTCTGTGTTTTCAGGCCTGTTATGCTGCAGCTGGGAGGAAGCTGATCATGGGCTGGTGCTGTGGGTATCCAAACTGCAACCTCACTCCTGAGAGCCCTGCAATACCAAGCACGTGAAATTTTAGGGGGAACTAGGGACTAAACTTGGTTTTGCAAGAGTCAGGGCTCTGTACCTCAATTCCTGCAGGTGGAACAGAGTGCATGTGGTGGGCAGTGTTGTGTTTTTCACTACCCCCTTTCTTTGAGGAGACAGAGGAAGGGCACAGCACTGCCTGGGCTCTGGTTGTAGAGCTTCTGGGAAGCCCTTTACAATTTTCCCCAGGCTGGATTCCAATCGGATCATGTTCTAATCCAGGTTTAATTACCTGTGAGGACAGACAAGCCTCTTTCTTGCCTCTTGGGAAGCCCAACCAGCAGGGTAGCATCAGGAATTGGGACAAAGCCAAACTGCAGCCTAGGTTGGTGAGCCCCTGATGTGCACAGGAATTTCCATTGAAGCTGGAGACAGATAAATGTGTCCAGGGACTGAACTAAGCAGCACTGAGAATCAGTGATCCAGCACCTGAGAGAGGCACATCCTTCCCTGCAGGTAGTGGGAGGTTTCCCTGGCTCTGTAGTAGAATGCTGATTATCCATGGAGACTCCTGCCAGTGGTTTGGCTGCAGAGCCATGGGTGGCAGCAGCAGGAAGGTGCTTCCCAACAGCATGCTGGAGGAGCTAAAAGTAGGAAAAGATTCCTGGTCAGGTGGGTACACTGTTGTGTTCTGCCCCAGTGTCCCTGCTGGGACCTGAAGGAGCCATGCAGCCCATCTGGAATGAGATGGGAAACATGGAGGAAGAATGAGGTCTCTGTTGCTGTGGGAAGCCTGTGCCTGCTGCCCTGCACAGCTGTGAAGCGTGTCACATCCCTGACGGGCCAGATGCTGAAAGATGCTGAACATCCTTAGAAGGTCAAAGTCAGAAGGCAGAAAACCCTCCTGGCTAATTCTGAGACACAGCAGTGACGGGGCCTGCACGACAGGAGACACCCGGGAGGCAGAGCAGCTCTGAGTCAGCCGTCTCCAGAGAAAGATTTGTCAATGGCTGGGCCAGTTTTCACCAGCCCCACAGCTGGTGGCAGTTTCTGCACTTCATTCGACAAGCATCTTGTGTGGCTGACATGCTGCTCCCGGGAGGGGAGCCAGGGGATGGGACCCCTCCTTTCTCACTGGGAGTCCGTGCCTGTGGACTTTATCCAAGCACTCTGCACTGCAGTACCATTTCCCCAGGAGGAAAAGGGGCCCAGCATCAGGGGGGAAGGGCTGGGGAAGTGGAGGGTCTGAAGCATCTCTGGCCACCTTCCCAAGTGTTGCCTGCCTGTGAGCCCTGGCTCTGAGTACAGCCCAGAGCTCAGCACCTTAGGGCAGGTAAGGACAGTGTAATTCCAGGGGAGTTGCTCCACATTTACATGATTGTAAAGAGAAAGGATGCAGCCTTAATTAAACTTCTTCTGAGTCCTAGGAGGGGCTGGAATAAAACTCTGAGATCTGCCACAGACTGCCTGTATGTCAGTTGTATAATTCCTCCTGGCCCCAATTCTCCTATCCATAAAAGCTGGAGCACCTCCTGCCTTGGTTATGAGTGCTGCAAACCTTGCAGGGCTGGGGCTGCTCCTGCCAACCACCACAGCATCCAGGAGAGCAGTGGAGCTCCACGTGCTGCTCTGCTGACTGCTTCATCCCTGATCCTGGGCGGGCAGAACTGCCCGTGGAGCAAAGCCCACATTTCCCTTCCAAGTGCCCAGCTGTGAGACAGCATCCAGCTCCCTCAGCCTGCAGTGGTGCCAATCCCAACAGCCTCTCCAGGCATCCCTTGGTGCATTCTCTTCCAACAGCAGGGGCCGATGTGCTCACTGTGTGGTGGATGAGAGCATCCCTCGTGGCACAATGGAAGGAGTGAGCCTGAGGCTCCTGCAGGCAGGAGAGCAAGCCATGAAGGACAGCTGAGGACATGGGGCTCCAAACAGGAGCTGTGCCCAGTTTTAATGTGCCTGGCCTTTTGTGTTTGCCTCTATTCATGCCGGGAAGGAAACTGCTGTCTCTGTATCCATCTTTCTGTCAGAAAATCCTTAGGCTCTGAATAGATTTACTCTCCAATCTGTGGGCTGGTTAGCACCAGGCCTGGCTAGTGGGAGGAGGTGAATGACTCTGTAGGGCTTTATTGGCAGGACAGTGCCCTGGAGAGGAGGCTGGCTCGCTTGTTATCGATGGGATCCTTCACTGGCAGAGACAGCTTTGGGGATAAGGAGTTGAGCAGTGGTGGCTAGTCCAAGATTCCAAAGTTGGCTACAGGCTTGACCCTCCTTTCTGTGCCTGTGGGCAAATCCCTGGTATCCACTTTATTTCTGTAAGAGTTGCCTGTCTGTAACACACAGTGAAGTGTCACTCTCTCCATGGATGGCCATGCAGGCCTCTCCTCTTTCCATGTGTTTCAGGCCCAGAGCTATTTGGGTACCTATAAATAAGCAGCCAGGTAGGTTATGAAAAGGACACCACCACAGAGTGCTTGCTCAGCCTGTGCTTTCTGTCACTGCAATGATGGTGCAGACAATTCCTCAGCTCCCGTGGCTGGATTCCCTGGGGGCTGTTGTTAATGCTGCTTTCCCAGCTCTTCCACTGAGCTGTCTCTGCCTGCTGCACTCATATAATCAGGAGGTATAAAACCACTGACAAGTCCAGAGACCAGAATGGAGATTACATGCAACATTAAAATTAAAAATGGGCCAGAGTCACCAAGTTGTCTTCATTAGGCGGCTCTGTTTTATCTGTAGCTTTTACTGCCAAATAAATAATCTTTCAGGTGAGTTAGTTAAGCTGCCCTCAGGAGCAACACAAGATGGGTGAGGAGAGGCAGTTCAGCACAGCCTCTGGGATTCCTGCCACAAATCAGCCAGGCTGGAAACGGCAGAACTGGTGTCAAACCGGGATGAAAACCTTAAAATCCCACCAACACTCAATGCAGAATGACACAGAACAGTCCCCTCCCCTGAGCCAATGCAGAGCTGGCTTCAGCACCAACAGTGAATTCAGCCATTGGAGGCTCTGCCTCCCTCACAGCCACTCTCTCCCATATGCATTCATTTGGTTCCTCAGGATTTTTCCTGTCCCTTTCTGCCAGACTTCTCGCTTTAAGAGTGCTCCTGAGGTAAGCATTAAGGGGAGGCAGCACTATGGATACTTATGGGCAATTTTAGGAGGCAGAGCATGTTTGCCCCAGAATATTCCAGGACTTTCTATGGAGAAAGTGCACTGGTCATAAACTCACCAGGTGTCAGTGCTTGTGGATTGTGTTCCACGTGGATTGCTGAGAGAAACTGCAATGCATGAATGGCTTGCTTTGACTTTGCATCAGAACCAGATGAAGTCTTGTCTTTGCTGTTTCCTCTTTGCACTTCCAGACCCTTTCAAACCACAGGCTTGAAGGGCATGACAGTTGTTCCCCCAGGGATCAAAAAGTCTCTTGCAAACAAATGCAAAATCGTAGCAGTGATGCTGATACTGCAGACAGAGGAGAGGCAGGGGAAAGGTGCTAAAATTCTCTCTTGCTTCCTTGCTGGTCTGGGCTAGAGCCTGCCTCCCTGATTACTGCTTGACTGCTGGTCCAGAATCATGGCAAACACAGGAATCCAGCCCTCCCACTCCTGCCACTGCGTCAGAAAAGCTCCTCAGTACTAACGAGAGAAGATGAGACATGCTAGGTTAGGTCAGGTATTCTCTGATTATCTGCTTCCTCATCAGAAAACTGCGTTAATGAAACTGAAATTCTTTGCAGGAAACGCTTCCATAAATAAGTCATTTTTTACAAGAGATATGATAGCAAATATATCTGTAGGAAAGAATGAAAGATACTGATGAACCATCCCATTTCAACACTTTTAAAAGGAACAAAAAAAAAAAGCCACTCCACATTTTGTTCAGAAAAGGAAGTTTACTGATATTGACAAAAAGAAAAAAAATCACAAAGGCTGACCTTGTGTGGATGCAGGTAGTGAAGGAGTTCTTGTCCTCCTGCTCAAGGAGTCCAGACCGAGCTCAGCTGAATCAACTTCATCCTTTTAATACAAAACAGGTCTTTTCCCAACCACACTTTGACTTTTAAATACCCTTCGCTGCCAAACCAGAGCTGTGAGCAGGCACCTTGCACAGTTTGAAATTGCACCTGCTATAGGGTGAAAAATAAACAGTGTGGGAAGTTGTGAGATGCTTGGTCGTCTGTCCCCAGCAGTTTGGGGACCTTTCCCTTGGTGTGTGACATGGTTCTGCTCACGTGGCTGCCTTTGGGTAAAGGAGACTGTCAGAGGTTGTCATGAACCATCAGGAAGAATTCAGGAAGCACTCAGGAAGAATTTCTTCATGGAAATGGTTGTCAGGCATTGGAAGGGGCTGCCCAGGAAGGTTTGGAGTCCCCATCCCTGAAGGTGTGCAAGGCACAACAGGATGTGGCACTCAGTGATCTGTCACAGGTTGGACTCCATGATCTTGGAGGCTTTTTCCAGCCTTAATGGTTCTGTGATTCTGTGATCAGATCTGAATGCTGATTGGCACTGGTGTTGATGTGCTTCCTGGCCCCAGTTTTGTCATTCAGATTTCTCTGTGCTTCTCATCTCACTGTCTGGGGGAAAAAAAAAAAAAAGGAGTGAGAAAAGAGAAAAACAGCTCCCAACTCCAATCCCTAAGGATGTGTGAAGCTGGAGAGGAGGTCCTGCACAATAGCAAGAGAGGTTATTCGAGCCTTGGAGATGGGTATGGTTTCAGGATGTTAGACCATAATAAGTCCTGCCTGCTGGGCTCCTGTCACATGTGACAGAGGGCAGGACAGAGCCCAGGGGCACGCTGGCAGTGCCTGAGTGTCCCCTCCCTGCTGAAGGGAACTCTCCATCCCTCAGCAGGAGCGACGGCTGAGAGAGGCAGCAGGAGAGCATTCCTGCTGCGTGCCTCTCTGCGTCTGTGTGTGTTTTTTCCCTGGCAAAATCAAATCAAATCTTCCTTGGCTCATCTGCCAGGGCATGAGGGAGCTCCCTCCCGCCTGTGCCATGAAAGACTTGTCACCCTGTGACTCCAGAGGGGCACAGCAGAATGGCTGTGCTCATCCCCAGCTGTGCTTTGAAGGAGGAGGTTCTCATTCGTGTGACGTCCTATTGTGAGGGGATTTAATTAGCTGTGGTTTGTTCGCTCAGCAGACACAAATGAGGTTTTAATTTTTTGTGTACAGGCGCGAGGTGGTTTTTGTTCATCGCATCGGGAGCTCTCGCAGGCCTCCCACGTCAGAAGCCTCCAAGAGGATGGAGAGGGCCTGAAAAAACAGAGATGCTATTCCAGAAGTGGCAGGATAGGCTGCAGCTTTAATATGAGCTGAATTTCTTTTTGTCACAAGCACATGGCACTACAGTGTGCCCTTCCTCTGCACTTGCAGTGTTCCTGTCTCCAGCAGAAAGCCCCAAATCCCAGCAAAAGGAGAGTGTGTAGATGCTGAGAGGGCTGGGGAACAAACCTAAGCCTCTCTAAATCTTTCCAGAGCCTCATTTCCTTCTGCTCTTCGTTGTCTCTCTCCTCTCTTCCAGCACCCAGAAGCACAATGGCATTTACTTTTTAACTTCATGTCAATATTTGCTTTGCTATGGAACTGTCTGTTTAATAATAATAATTCCTGAGCACAGAGGAGAGGTGAGGCCTCTGTAGCTTCAGACTGGGAAGAGTGGTCTCAACACTCACATGTTCTCTGCTTTCTCCTGGGGTTGGAGCAGCAAAGGGAAGATTCCCAGACTTCAGGATGCTCACCCACAGACAGCTGATTTCGGTGGAATGCCAATGCATCAGGTTCTTACTCCTGTATGTTTTCCTTCCCTCCCTTCCTTCTGTGATGAATGCTGTCTCTGAGACAGGCAGCTGCAGAGGGAGATGCAATTTTTCTTAGCTTGCCAGCCATCAATCTCCTGAACAATACCCTGCTAATGAAATGGCAATGTTATCACACGCCTGTCACCAGCAGTAATGGGGCGGACGCTCCAAACTCAGACCAGGCAGAGGAAAAGCAAGGAGAGCTCTGGAGTTTGTCTTCAGGGTGTGATTCCTCTTGAAGGCTTTTCACAAACTCTGGGCATCCTTCAGTGCAGAACTGAGAGCCCCCAAGTGAGGTTTGGTGGCCACCTCCTCCCTCTTTGCAAGGACAGAGGTGTCCACACATGGTCAGCCCCTGTCCTGTAGGACCATGCTGGGTTTTCATCTGAATTCACCATGTGGGCACCTGAGGTCATCCAAGGAGCCACTTCCTCCTGTCTCCTTTGGGAACTGACATCACCAATGGGCAAGAAAGTCCTTGATGCTTCTTCCTTTGAAAACCAAGTGGTTTTTAAGTGGATAGACTCTTCCCTGACCTGTTGCTATTGCACCTCCTGCTTTTCCCCACTCGGAGCTCTTCAGATTAGACAGCAAAGAGCTCATTGAGTGGCATTTTGTCCCTGAGGCCCTTGAGTCCATGATTTCAGTGAATCCCAAGGCACAGAGCACAATGACAAGGATTTCTGCTTTGCATGGCTTATTTTTTTGTGCTGAGAGATTCACTGCAGCCTGGTGAGGTGATGGGGACACGCCTGGAACTTGCAGGAGGTGTTACCTGGGCCGTGTGTCATGGGGCAGGCTCTCCTTGAATGGTGAAGGACTTCCACTTAAAACAAAACCCCTGGATGTGTGAACAGATGGTAGCAGCTACTTGGAGGGAATGAGAGATGAGGGGAAGTTACCAGAGGGACAATCTTTCTAAAACTTAGGGCTGCCTCCAGACAGGAAAGGTGAGCTACCCTGTAGGTCTCACCCTGCTTTGGATTATGCTGAGAAAACTCCTGTGGTTTCTGTGGAGGATCAGCAGGAGAAACCCCAGCTCGTTCCCCAGGTTTCCCACAGCCAAATGAGGCACTGAGAGGCTGAGCAAAGCCTGAGCCCTCCTTTCTCTGAGGCTGATCCCTGCTCAGCATCCTGCAGCAACATCCTCCTGCTGCCTGGATTAACTGGGGAAGTGGATGACACCTCCAAACTGTGAGAAGAGCCAGAAATAAGGTGCTTGGAGCACTTCCTTCTGTGTCTGGCAGGTACAAGTGAAGCTGAGGGTGCCAGGGGGTGCAAAAATTAAAAAACTTGTGCAAATCTCCTCAGTGCATCCAAGGTCACTGAGGTTCCCAGGATTTCTCTATCAGGTGGATGCAGCCTGATTGCTTCATCCTTTAGAAATCATGGTTTACATGACTGCTCCCATTCTAGGTCCTGGCTGGAAAAATTGTTCTTTTTTAGTAATAATTGTCACTGAACACTGAAAAACAACCATGAGCAATGACCTCTTGAGAGTGCTGTAAAAAATTTTGTTGTTTATTTACTTTAGGAAAAAAAAAAGAAAAATCCCAGAGAAGAGTAAGAAATGTAAGGCTCTGCGATGAGAGAAAAATGCAATTTACTTTTTAAAGCTCTTTCTGATTTTAAAGTGATATACGGAAAAATATAAATGGTTCTAGAAAATGTCACCAAATAATAGAGAGAAGAGAAAATAACTTCAGTGAAGGGCAGTATATTGAGGGTCATATCTGCCTCCATCTCCTGTAAAACAATATTTGCTGCAACAAAAACAGGGGTATTTTAGTTATTTATTGTCATGTCAGCTACAAAATATTAAGGAAGTAAAAAAATTTTAATTTATCCTGGATGAAGTCTGGTGGCCGAGAGACTGCCCAGGAGCATCAGACTTGAATGCAAAAGCAAGGAGGGATGAGCAGAGCAGGAAAAGCCTCTGAATAGGAAAGTGGGACTTTCCTTGAATTGAATCTGGTCCAGAGAGGGCAAGGAAAAAAGGTGAAAAGTCAGACAGCACCTGCTGGGAGAGGGCTGGGCTCCCTCAGACCCCACCACACCACAGGTAAACCATAGTAAAGCAAGATTTAAGTGCCAGAAACCTACCACCTTCTGGAAATGGAGCGGTGTCAGCTCTTCCTCACCCCAGTCTGTGCACTGAGGGTTCAGAGCCTTTTACAATCCAGCCCACGAATCATCTTGTCCCTTTTATGTCTCCTCTTCACACAGCTGGTATTTGTCATTAGCACATTTTATTAGTCTTTGTTCCCCACCCCCAGTCAAAAAAAAAATCTTAATAAAATGCCAGAACACATACTGAGCAGAAGAACAAATTGTTAATGCAGTCATTAAACAAATACACCTTTCCTTCGGTCTTTGGATGGAAATTAATTACCCTCCTGGAACTGAAACCTGGATGTGTGCTCTGACTGACAGCTGGGGCTTGTGTCTGGAGCCTTTTTTAGAGGTTGAAATCAGAACTGCTCTCTTTTTCAGTCATGAGGAAGGTGGTGGCAGTTTCTGAAGGGCTCTGAGGAGGGCTGAGACAACAGATCATGGGAGCTGGGTTCACTGTCAAAGGGCAGGAGCAAGAGCTTGCTAAGCCCCACAAGCAACTTGTGGGATTTCTCGTTGGCTGGAGGCAAAATGCTGGGCTGGCTGAGTCTTCTGTCCTAATTAACATCAGTTTCCTCTTCCTGCCTCCCAGTGCCCATGGGAGGGCAGGATTCCACTTTATCCTGGAAATTAAACACCCTTAGTCCCAAGCAGGTGCATCACCCCATGAGGAAACAGGGCCAGATGTGCCTCTGCCACCAGCTCGTGGCTTGGGGACACCTGCAGGACACGTAATTGCTCTGTCTCATGATCTGGGTGCATTACTAGTCCAGGAGCATGAGATAATGAACCTTTTAGCTGGGAGTAAAGAGGGAGAAAGAAAGAGAATGAATGAGCTGGGCAAGAGAGAATGACTGAGGATTCAGTTAGTTAATAAAGGGATTGCAGAAAGCAAGGTGAAGAGACAGTGGTAATTTTATGCACTGCCAGTCAGGCCCATTTGTCCTGGGAGCAGCTCCAATTTCTCTCTGAGCTGTTCCTTTTTTTCTTTAGAAATGGAGCTGTGAAAGGGGAAGGAAAAAAAACCCTCCCTGATTAAAATCAGCACCCAAAGTGACAAAGCCATTTTAATCTCCACATCCATAGATGGATCTTCTCCCAAATAAGTGAAACAAAAGGGAATTTAGAATATTGGCCAGTCTTACACAGCACAGGCTGAAATAATCCAGATTCTGATGGCAGTCTTGTCATATCCCAGCCCTAACCACAAAACAAAGCCAAATTCCATCTTTACAACTATTAATTCCCACTCATACATGAATCTCTCTGCTCCGCCCTCATCCACTCCCTATTCATTCATCACTATTTAAGAGTAAACCTCCTTGAAACCCCTAATTAGCACTGAAATTCTGATGTTTTAGCTCTACAACTGGTTCAAATCTTCCTCTTGTTATTAAGTATTTCTACTCCTGCATCATAACTCCTAATCCCTGAGCTGAGGCCAGAGAAAGACAGAACTGGATATCTATTGCTTTTAAACTCAGCTTTTATCACATACTTGAGCATCAAGGGGCAGTGAGATGTACTTGTCCCATAGAACTTTAATTTCTGGTTGAGGAGAAAATAAAGTTATTTGGAGAAGACAGCAGGGAAGGGCATTGCTGTGTTTAAAAACAGGCATGGATTGTCCCTTGCAGTCAATGGGAACTCGTGAAAAGGTTGGTTTTACTTTAAGACCATAGGATGGGGACATAAATAGGAAAGTGTGAGTGTTAAATTCTGCCTGAGTTGTCCTAGGATGGGACAGTTTTGCATCAGGTCTGTGGGCAGGTAGATGTGTTCACCTATAAATTTCACTTCCCTGCAAGCTGGCTCAGTGTCAGGAATCCTGAGCTGTTTGTGCACATCCAGATCAGGCTTTTGATCTCAACAGAAATGCCCTGACCAGCATGGCAGTGCTTGGTGCAAGGATGAGTGGGATTGAGCACACAAATCACAATTTGTGTCTGCATGCAGGTGCAAGCTGCTAACACAGGAGTATTTCTGCTGCAGGACTCCTTTGCCTTGTTTTATCCTGCCCTGTCCATCCCCAGCTTGGCCACTGGTCAGTGTAGATGGCAGCTGAGGCAGGAAATGAGAACACTCAGGGCTCTTAGAGAAGCTTTCAGGGCTTGTCTCCAAGGGAACAAACAGAGAGGTCCAGGGGCAAAGCCAGAGTTGTTCTTAAAGAGGATTTAATCTGATGTGGGCTGCCCCTAAGCACAGGGTCTTGCACAAAAGGCTGAGAGTGTTCATAAGTCTGTTTAACCTCTCTTAACTTCCCTGCCTTTCCTCCTTTAACTGGATGAGCACCACTGCCTTGTTCTGGTCCTGATGACTTGAGTGCAAAAACGGGGATGGGATTTTTCCTCAAGGAAGGCACCAGCAGTGTGTGCTCTTTCCTCAGGGGCACAGAGGATATAAACCACCCATCAGCAAGCCAAAGGCTTTTATTTTTGTATCCATATACTTGGAGATGAGATGTGTGGAGCCTGGGAAATGCAGGCAAGCAGGATTTTGTTAGCCACGAGGGTGTTAATGTGGGGAGCAGCAAAATCAGGGGGTTTGTGTGATGTTGGTTCAAGTTCCAGCTCTTTTATCAGCAGTGGTGTCCTTGAGTGGAGGCTGTAGCTCAGCTCAGTTCAGTCCTGGCACTGAGGCCCTGTGATTGCATTACAGGGAATTATCAGGTGGCTGCACCTGGCTTAAAGAGCTCCAAGAAGGCACAGGGGTGCAAAAGGGAAGGCAAAGCACCGGTGGTTTATGAAATTAAAAAGTTCATGAGTGCCAAATCCACATGCTAGAGTGGAACTGAGAAATGGAAGAGGTCTCAGCAACACCTTATCAGGAGGTAGGACAAGGAAATTGCAGTTGAAAGCGCTGTAGTGCCTGATTTGCTATCTCTCCTCTGCACCTTGGCTGCAGGTTCTGCCTTTAGGGGTTTGTTAGGCAACTTGGGGAGAAATATTTTGTGTGTACTCAGTGGGTTCTGCTTGCAGAGGCCTTTGTATGCATGAGGTGGAAAACCTGTCTGGAGAGATGGGATCCAGTGTCCCTTGTACCCTACAACAAACACAAACACAGGAGGGAAAAGAACAAAACCTGTAAGAAGGACAAAACCACGGGCTTCACACAGCTTTTTTTGGAGATGGAGGATAAATTCTCCCCTGCACTTCCCTCTGAGCCTCTGTGCCTGTAAACACAACTGGTATTTGCATTGGAAATGTTATTGAGGGGAACAATTCCTGTTTGAAGGAGCCTTGGCAGCACCTGGCTGCTGCCTCCATGGGAGAGAGACTGTGCAGGGGGGTCAGGGTGGGGTTTTCTTGTGTGCACAGTGTGGAGAAGGGAAGGACAGGCCAGTATCCCTCTGGAATACGAGACCCTGCTCTTCCTGAGAGAAGGACAGACAATGCTTAGCCAGGCCTGAGAAGGAATCTGACAGAATCCAACAGATCCAAGTGCCTGTGGTAGGTACCAGCTGATGAAGGGACCTGCTGGCCCTGTTAATGCAGGAAAATCTGAGGAGATCAAAATCCATAAATGATGCTGCCAGAGAAACTGAGATTTCATTTTCTGTGCTATAAATATGGCTCAGTTTCCTGCTTTTACCTCGAGACCGTGCTGCCTGTTGGGTCAGGGAAGCAGATCAGGTTCTCCTTTGCTTCCCTCTATCTATCTCCACTCTTTCCTCAAAGGAAAAAGCTGGAAAACCTTGATATTGCTGCTTTGTCAGACTCTGGTTGCAGGCACAACGTGGGTCTGGCCCTGTAGCTGCTGGTGCAGCTTGGAGCTGCTCAGCAATAATATCATGACTTGCTGGCAATGGCACAACAGGAAATTGGAGTAGTAAAATATTTCCCTCCTCACTGCATCCCATTTACATGTTCATAATGGAGGTTTTTTAGGCCCTAATGACAAGGAATGCTCATTGCTGGGAGAGGATGATTGAAGCAGAGCCGGGGTGATTGCAGGCAGTGAGGAAGGGATGTTAATTACATCAAAGGAAGCAGGAGGGCAGCACAGCTGGCTGCTGTTTGCCACCCGGGGATGGGGACTGTCCTTGTTCCCTGATCCTGGCACAGATGTGCTCACCCACCCTTTCCAGACCTCAGCGAAAAGGAAAAAGCAACGGAAAAAAAAATCCCAAACAAACAAAAATCTCCTTCCAGCTGCAGCTTGCAACAGGAGTGAGCTGAATTTGTGCATGGAAAACTTCTGGAGGATTGAGCAGTGCTCAGAGCAAGAACAAAGATGCTCAGGAGAGGCAAAAAGAGGGAGAGAGCCCTGGAGACATGGCTGAGGGCTCAGTCTGTTCAGCGAGTTGGGCCTAGGACTGAGCTGATGTGGTGCAGATTAAGGAGCTTCTGTTGGGTGCATATGAATCAGAGGCAGCCTTTGAAGCCCTGCAGAGGATGTTGTGGTTGTTTCATCTCTGGCAGCCAAGTTGTCTCCAAATTCTTCTTTCTGCCACCTTGCTGGTGGAGCAATGCCCCAGGGAGGTTTCTCCTTGGATGGAAATCTCCATCTGCATTCCTGGGAGATTATAGGGCATGGTACTGCTATGGAAGAGGTGTCTGAGGAGTTGTGCACTTGGTGACAAAAGAGAGAGAGAAACAGAGATAAAGGAGAGCCCATGAATATAATTCAACATAACAGAAAATAGCAGAGAAAGGAGTTAATGGAAGGATGCCTAAAAGAACAAATGAGAAAAGAAGTCCTTAGCAGTTGCATAGAGCCTAATTTAAGCAGAGCATTCCTGATATTTCCTCTTTAAATAAATAAAACAGCAGAGCCCAAAGTGTTTGAGTTTTTCCCAGTCAAAGCCTTGGTATCAAACTTTCATCTATTCTTGACAGAGCAATTAAAGGGAGGGATACAGTCTCTGAAATGTAGCCAAAAGGAGTAGACTGAATATTTAATACAGTTCCAGGCTTTGAAAGTCCCAACAAACCAGTGGAATGGGGAAGCTGGTGACAGTTTTATCTTAATAAGGAAAGGGAGGGAAAATACCTTTATTCCTGCCAGCAAGGATGGCAAGGAAACACAAACTGGATGGGAAACAGGCAGCACCTTTCCAGATTGTCTTCTTGGATGTCATAATAGCATTTCTGAAATGGTATTTGATGGAGAGAGATCTTCCCACCTATCTTATTCCAGCTCTTGGTGCTGGAGAGACATAAATGTGGGGCTCTCTGAGGTTGTTTTCCATAATGCTAAAGGAATAAAACAATTCTTTAGGGCTGAGGACAATCTCCTGAGCAGTCTCTGAAGTGAAGGGAGAGCTGGGGAGTTGAACATGGAGTTAAACATGCAGGTTAGCTCGGCTGCCAGGGCTAAACCAACTCATTAAAGGGATTAGCCAGCAGCCCTGACTGGATTTAGCAGGGTGGCTGCTGCCATCAATAAGTAATCCTGTCTCCAATCCTCTCTGGTGGCTCGGGAAAGACAGGGAGCAGAGAAGGGTGGGAGGGAAGGAGGGACAGGAAGGAATGAGAGGGATAATTTAAGAGAAATGCTGGAGGCACGGAAAAACTCATCCCAGAGAGGGCATGGCTTGCTGAGGAGTGAAATATTCCTTCTCCCTGTGCTCTGGTGAGGATCATGGGAGCCCTGGATTGGGTTCCACTTCCTCACTCTGTACAACCCTCCAAGGCAGACTTGCTGGAGCAGCATTGTGCTGTTTGGTGACGGGGAGATTGAATTTTGATTAGCTCTGACACAGTCTCTTATAACCTTTTCATTAGAAAATTACCCTTAATAGAAATTGTTCTGACACCTCAGCAGCGTTTCCCCCTAATTCATTACAGATTCTCGTGGTGGGAAGGGAGGGTAGGGAAATGGAAAGGTGCCTCAGTTTTTTCTACTTGCATATTTATTAATCCATTTACAGTATAATCCATCCCCTGTTTACCTACTGACCTATTTGCTGACTTGTCTGTCTGTTCCTCTGCCTCCAGTATCCATCCAAACAGGGGATGTCTGCTTTCTTACTCTGAATTAAAATCCAGTTCTCCTTTTTCTTCTGAAATGTAATTTTTTTGGAAGAAACATTGTTTTGGGGCGACTGCAATATTTCTTTCTAGTTTTGCCTTGAGAAGATAATAGTATAAAAGTCATGTTCTGACTTAAAATGAAAAATGAAGGTGTTCCTTTCTAACAGTGTTTCAAAACTGTGTTTCTGCTTTATCCAAAGGCATCTCTGCCTAATTTTTAATCAAAATTTCTACCCAGCTGATGGATGGATGGGTGTTGGAGGCAAAAGAAGCGGAGCAGAGATGGAAAATGTCTCCATGTTCTCATCTAGTATCAAAAACCAGCTGATACCATGTACAACACAGAGCAAATCGTGTCATCTCAGCCTCTTCCCAGATCTGTGTGATGGAAAAAAAGACCAGGTGTGGGAACATAAGGAATAATAGTTATTTGCAGAGCTCTTTGAGATCCTAAAAGAGAAAACCCTGGAGAGATGTAAAGTATTATTAAAAGGGCTGTGAGTTCTTTTCAGGCAGTTAAAGGGATAATAAATCCATTGCCCAGGAGATCTGGTAGTCAAAGTTCTGCGGTAAAAAGGGAAGACTTTGGGAGACTTTTGGGCACTGAGCAGGACAGTAAAGCCAGGCTTATCAAGTTAAATCTTCTCTTGGTTCTGGGTTAGAATCAGTTTTGTTGTTTCAGCAGCCCTTTCACAAAGCACTAAATGTGTCTGGAGCTTGAGAATTTGAGCAGTTTTTGGTATTTAATCACATTTCAGTCAGGTATTTGGGCCTAATTTCTCATTTGAATTTCTTTGGCTTCATCTTGAAGTCATTGGGCTGTCTCTCTTTTTTTTTTCCCTCCAGATTAACGAGGCCTTTAGTACCTGCTATTGTCTCCCCACAAAGGCTTTTATCTGCTCTAGTCAAGTCACTTCTCAGTCTCTGATAAACGGGAAGGATGGAGCTCTCTCTGCCACTCTCCGGGGAGGATGGATCAGTGCTCTCAGCCTACTCTGCATCTGCCTTTGGTCTTTTCCAGGGAAAGCCCTGTCCACACGCAGTGAATTCCTGTTCACTCCTGGAGCAATCTCCCCCCTCCCCCTTTTTATTTTCCATATTCTTCTCCTTAGATCTTCGGGCTTCCTGCAAATTTCATTAGGATTAATTTAATTCTTCATATCAAGATTATTGAGGGGAATTGAATCCAAGCCTGGAAATGTGTTAAAGCTCCACTTGTGCCTCTCTCTTTCTCTCTCTCCCCTGTTCTCTCCTCCATGGACAGCCCCTGCCATCAGATATGGGATTGTTAATCCATTTACCACGTGCTTCACTGATATCATATAACACTAATTTTTTAATCAGAAGGTTGTGAGATACAAAGTCAAACATCTTACAACAGCTAAATAAATTATATCTTTGCAGTTACCCTTATCAACCAAACTTGTAATCTCATCAAAGAATGAAATCAGATTTGACTGACAAGACCTATTTTCCATAAAACCACGTTGACTGATGTTAATTATATTTCTGCCCTTTAATTCTTTATCAATTGAATCATATATCAGCTTTTCTGATTACTTTGCCAGGGACAGATGTTGGCTGGCCTAGATTCCCTGGTTCAGCTACGAAATCCAGAAATCCAGGCACCAGGTTTGCTTTTCCTGCTGCAATTCCTTTTCCAGGGAGCCGGGTAGGTGTGAGCTCTCCTGATCGACCATTCCCAGCCTATTTTCACTCTGCTAAGTGCACAAGGGCTGGGATTTGTGAGGGGAGGGTTTGTGCAGAGTTGTGAGTCCCTTTCCCTGGGAGCAGGCACGTCCCTGGAATGCTCAGATCCTGCTGCAGCCTCTCCCTGAGTGTGCAGACATCCGGAGCAATCAGCTCTCTCCTGCTGCCTGACACTGTCGGATTTTCTTACATCTCCTGATAAGAACTAACCTAGCATTTTACAACTGTATATCTGAAATTAGTAGCAGCTTAATCTCCCTCTGCTGGATCACTCAGAGGTGTAATTGTGCAGAAAAAAGGGTATTAAAATGCAAAACGCTCTCCTATACTTCTTCATGTTAAATCCCTTCTTCTTTCTATTCTTTTTTTTTCTTTTTCATTTTACAAGAGGCCTTTTACTTTTTTCCTTCTCGCCATGTGTGTGTCTGTGTGTCTTCATAAAGAGAATGAGCTGGGCACGCAGAGAGAATAATTTCTATTTCTACATAAATCTCAGAAATGAATACTTAAATTCAAGCAAAAAATACATTCTTACACCTTTAATTTCCTCTCTATGAAGTATAATGAAAAAGCCTGATTATTTTTAATTCTTCCCTTTAATAATTCAGCAGTGGAGTGATTTAAAACTGGGGATGATAATTACCTTTTCACTTTCCTGGTAAATGGAGTTTTAATAGAAATGGAAGCTCAAATGCTGGAATTAATTCAAACAGGTCAGCATCAGGTCATCCATAGCATCTTCTGTATAAATCATTTATCTGAAAAATGGCCTGCTTCTCAATTTCCCAGGAATCCCTACCCAGAGGCTACGTTTAAACAGAAGACTCAATGTTTATATCTTGTAAAGCATGATGGGGGGAAAAAAAATTGCAATCCACATCATCTTGGAAGGATTTTTTTTTTTTTTTAATGCAAATGAAACTGCTGTTTGAAGGACAGGGAAGCAGGGGTTTGTCTAGATTAGGGAAATTCAGCTGTAGCTACAATGATGGTTGGCTGTGGAAGCTTTCACAGATCCCATTATCTGAGCAGTTTGTGCTGCTCAGTCTATTTATCTTCATGCTACACCTGCTACATCTGTTTTAGAGGTGAGGGATGGAGGTGAGCAGTGTCATCTGCAGCTGAGAGCAGACCCCTGAAATAAGGAATAGGCTCTAACTGCTGTCCTGTGAGCCAAGAAGGTCTGTCAGAGGGAGAGCAAAATAAAGAAAAATATCTTTTCAGCCCCATCCATGGAGGTGTGTTTTGTAAAAATAAGGGGAAAAAAAAACAAACAACAAGGCAGGTTTAGCCAAAACTGCTCCTGCCCTGGGGAGGATGGTGACACAACAGAGCTGATGTACCAAGGATTTTCCTGGCACAGGGAGAAGGGGAAAGCTTCACTGAGATCCCCACACACTGCACCAAGGTCCTGCTCTGATGGATTCAACCCCAAACCATCCCTGTGGGGCCTGAAACTGCTGCCACACCTCCCCTGAGCATTCCCGGGGCTGGGATCGATGTCCCTGAGCCCTGCTGAAGTGGAAGGGGCTGGACCAGCAGCAGGGCTTGGCTGGAAGCAGGCAAAGCGTCCGGGGGGTTAAATTTTTCATGAGAGCTAAACATAAACTGCCTCGTCTCTAATTAAGCACTGGGACATGGAACTTTAAAGCACTCCAGCTCTGATTCGCCACAAGTGTGTGGTAATGATTTCTTTTCAAATGTCAAGCAGTTTTGTTTCTATTTCCTTTCATAAATAATTGGTGCTGAGCCGGTGGCAACACCAGCATCCAGCTGGCAGCAGGAGCCTCGTGATGCACTCCTTGCATCCAGCCAGGCACGGGGGCAGTTCCAGCACATCCCAGGTGGGGAGAGAGAATTTCCTGCTCCCAGTGCAGGGAAGCCATCACAATTTCCTTGAGGTTTCTGAATTTATGGTGTCAGGTGTTTGGTTTTCACTGGGGTTAACCCAGTGTTCAGAGTGTGCTCGTGGCAGGGAGAGGTGGCTGCAAGGGTGGAGGATGGCAAAAGAAACAACGTGATTTTCTGCAGGAATAAGGGGGGAAATTTAATCCCTCTGGGATTTAATTAAATTAAATCCCCCCAGGATTCCCAGAACCCTGGCTGGGGAGCCCACACCTAAAAAAGTGCATGGCCAGCTGTGCTGTTCTAGCTGAGGGATCCAGGTGAGCCCTTCCCTTCCTGCTCCCTTCCTTCACTGCACATCCTGGAGCCATCCCTGTGTGTTTTCTCTGCCAGTCATTCTCCACACCAATATTTCTCTATCCATTACTGTTTACAGCCACGTATTATCCACCTTTGCCTGGGGAACTCAAGCAAATGATTGCATTGCTGGGATCCCCAGCCCTTAGGTAAATACAAACACAGCTTCCAGCCATGACCCAGCCATCATCAATTCAAGGGGATCAAACTGATGGCTTTTTTTGGGGGGTGCTGCTTTAAATGCTCCAGGAGTGCTGTATGTCATGAAAATGTTCATAGCAGGTCCATATTTACTGTCAGATGCCCTAATGAGAAGTTAAATAATATCCTTTTTGCTTTCCCTCCTTTCTGCTGTATTGGCAGTGCTATAGGTGGGTGCAGTAAAAAAAAAAAAAAAAAAAGTGTTTCAGAAATGTATAAACTTTGGGAATCAGATCTCCTTGGAGAAAAGCGACCTGCTAAGGGACATCACTGCAGTGATGAAATCGATCTCCTGTCTGTCTTTAAAAGGAGTTTTTCAGATTTCCCAGACCCATCCAGCCTAGGAAGGCAGATGTTTAAACCCTGATTTTGCTTGCCTCTTGCTGCATTCCATATTTAGCCCCAGAAATATCTGAAGTGGTCATGCTGCCTATCTCAAGAGGGAAGGAAGAAAATAAATCAGACAAAATAGAAGCTGGGTTGTTTGCTGCAGGCATGTTAAAGAAGCGTGTGTGTGGCCTTCTGCCTCAGCTGTGGGGGCAGTGCCACGGCTGATCTCTGTTCCTGGCTCCCATGTGCCACATGGCCCTTGGGGACAGCCAGCTTGCACTGTCTGGGGTCACTGAAGAGACCTGTGTCATAGGCATTTCACTCACAGATGCACTCTATATAGATTTAAATAAAGTATAAAGGTGTATATACATTCCACACACATATATATATGTATATATTCCACACACATATATAAAAAAATGTATATGTACTTCCACACATACTTATGTGTAGAATTCTCTGCGTGCTCTGTAGCTCTATCTCTCCCCATGCACATGTACCTGTCCCATCCCATTGTCCCATC
>VWZS01005085.1:0-191003 GCA_013397075.1 Rhabdornis inornatus
CAATTCAACCCCCAACAGGGAGGGACCCTGCACTGGAGCAGGGGAAGAGTGTGAGGAGTTCTTCCCTGAGGAGTGGCAGAGACAACGTGTGATGGACTGACCACAACCCTCTTTGCCTCTCCTCCTGCACCACTGTAGAGGAGAAAGTAGAGAAAATTGGGAGTGAAGTTGAGCCTGGGAAGAAGGGAGGGGTGAAAGGCAGATGGTTTTAAGATTCAGGTTTATTGCTTATTGTGCTACTCTGATTCAATTTATAGTAAATTAAACTATTTTCTTTCTCCAGGTTCAGTCTGTTTTGCCTGTGATGTTAATTTATGAGTGATCTTCCCCTGCCCGTGAGCCCTTCATTGTTTTCTCTCCTCTGCCCAGCTGAGGAGGGGGAAATGATGGACCAACTTTGGTGGGTACCTGGCATGCAGACAGGGTCAACCCACCACAATAATTTTCTCTGTGTTTGTGTCATTCCTAATGAGAAGTTCAGAGCCATGTCACACTGTGGGAAGGGATGCTGGTACCATTGTATTCAGTAGAAGATTTACAACTTGCCCATTTTTCCCTTGATGTTCATTATGACCTCATGTCCCTCTGGAATGAGCCTTCCCTGACTCTGCCTAACCAGCTTTGTGGCATGCAAGGGCTGTGTTATTGTCCTTGGAGTGCAATTGGTCAGCCCAGTAATGAGCTGTGGATGGGGCCCCTTAGCAAGTCTGTCGTCCTAGACTGCTCGGAAATGTCCTTTATTTCTGTCGCACTCCACCCGTCCTGCCTGCCCTGGCTTTGTTGTCTTTCCCATCTGAAACAAAACAGCCCTCTCACTTGCTTTGCTTTGGTAGTCACTAGAGACTTAGAGTCACAAAACCAGGACTGTGCTGCATCTGAAAAAAAAAGCTTACTAAAAAAAGCTCCAAACTCCATCTGCTTTGAGCAAGTTTTTCTTGGTTGACAAGTGCAGAGAGGTACAGGTGCCCCTTGGAGCAGCGTGTCTTCTCACTCTCCCAGCAAGGTTGCAGGACAGTGAGAGAAGCAACTAGAATTCGACCCCAGTATTGTGAGAACCATCCAATTTCCATCTCCAAATGGTTCCAAGAACCATTTGAAGCCTAAAAGGACATGCTTGAAGAGAGGAAAAGGTTCTGGCAGGCAAGGTTTAGGTAGGGGGAGGTTTGTAAACCTCATGAATAGCCCTGTAGCCAGACTGGTGAAGATTTAAAAAGAGATGAAAAAAAACCACATTTGCAGTAAACAGCTATTAAAGTTTGAAAAGATCCAAATTTGTAGATTTTTTAGTTCTCAGTCATATCAGTGGTAGTAGGGCTGCAGAATCTGTTCCTGTGTGGGTAATAGCCTTTTTAATTCCCAATATTTTTTAGAGGGATTGAAGAGGTTGGTCTTTCTCTCCCTATGCAAAACCATGATTCATCCATCATGTCAAGAGCATCATAATAATAAATATAACTCCGTGGCTGCTGTTTTCCACTGAATTTGGCAAGTGTACTTAGAGAGAAATGAAATGAAAATTTCAGGAATTTCCAATTGGGCTTGAAAGTTGTGAAAGAAGAGCGATGATGCTATCAAAGTAAAGAGTTAGGAGCTTCCTCGTTCTTCTGTTTCATGTAACAGCTTAGCCATAGCACAGGATCTGCTTCACTGCCACTGGGGCCTGGTCCTGGCCATGGCCTTAATTTTTCTGAGGATGTTATTCATAAATGTTCTCTTAATCAAGCTCAGGCCCAGAATTTTACTGTAGAGGCCAAACTAATTGCCAGGATACAGGAGAAGCCAAACCCTAGAAGGTAAAGCTAAAATTTGTGTGTCCTGGCTCAGAGAACCACTATGTTTCAAACCTGAAATAAAAAGTGGGATTTTACATTTCTTAAATAGTTGATTTTTCCGCTTCAACAATTAGAACTCTGTGCTTCTCAAAGAATCCACACTGATTAACTACGTATCCTTCATTTTTAAAATTTGACAACAACAAAAATCTCTCTCTTTAAAACAAAACAAAACAAAACAAAAATCAGCAAAAAAAAAACCCCAAAAAACCAGAAAGAAGTAAGGATTTATTCCAAAATTATCCCTGGGTATCGTGCATGGTTACCACACTGAAAGAGACAGCAGTTTTCTGGGTAGAATGGCATTGCCCTGGGTGCCAAGACCCACATGGAAGTTATGCCAACGACTATGAAGATTTTTATGTCTCTCCTGCCATCATAAACACAAATGTTATATCTTTCAACTAGGCAGCTGGCCTGTACCCCATTTATTGTGCCCTTTAATTGAGAAAGGGAGAGATGAATGATTTTCTGTATTCTTTTCACATGTAAAAGCTTCTAGAGCATTAGCAATCTCTTGGTTATTGATCAAAAAACAGGCTCCAACACAAAATTCTGTAAGATGTCATAATATCTTAATATTATGTTCATACTGTCATGAAACCCTTATGCTGGAGTAGTCTCATCCATCCTTAAGGAACTGAAATGCTATTCAATAAGTGACATAACATCCATGGTGGGGTTTCTTAGTTCTAAATCTGCCAGCTCTCACTCTGTGACAATGGGGAGCATTTTGTTTTGTCATCCTCAGTCCCATGTGTAAGAGGAAGGGAAATGAGGAGACATGAGGTACATTGCCTGGACAGGCAAGCTGATGAACCTGAAAGCCTTTTCCTCTATGTATTATCCCTTGGTTTCATGAGAGAAGGCCACAGCTCCCAGCAGACCATGCAGCAGATCTGTGAGCACACCTCCCATCTTGAAAAGTTTTGCTGCCTGGACCCATGGCCATCTGGGATATGGCCCATCCATAATATCCCCTGGTTCAGATGGTTGTGAAAGAGCAGCTCTGGAGCAAAAGCTGTGTGGGGCTTCCTTTTCTTGGAGACCACTTTTATGCTCAGCCCCTTGATGCTCATCTGAGTTATGTTAAGCTGGTACATCACTGACCTTCCAAATTTTGGTCCTCATCCTACAGATTCAACTTTCTAGCTTGGTCTCACTCCTGTCTTGTCACTTTGGACTTTTTTGACCAATATGAGCTGTGAGAGTGTATGGGATTTTGTGACCATTAATAAATGAATGTTACTGATGCAATAGGAATCCTAAGCTGTCATCAGGAAAAGATACACAACCCAGCAAACTGCTAGGCAGATGTATTAGGTATTGTCATCCTAAAGGAAATATTCTTACCCACACCATCCCTCTACAAGGTAAACTTGAAATATTTCACTTGTCCTCTGGAGCTCTTAAGAAGATTCTTCTGTTCTGTGCAGATATCTCAGGGCTCTAAAGGCTGGGTCAGATGAGGGAAAGCTGAAAGACTGCAGTCACTGAAGAAAAAAAGCTGTAAAGAAACCCCCACCAAAACTCAGCAGAGAGCAACAAAAAGCACTAATTCTATTTCCTTTAATATCGAAGCTAAAAGGAATTTTGCCATAGACTTGGCTAAGAGCTGTTGAATGTAAAAACATGTTTTCATCAGTAGTTCTTAATTTATCTTTGCCTGTATTCCAGAGCAGTCATTTAAAATTTTGACACTAGCTGCAGGATTGGATAAGATTTAAGTATCAGGAGCATTTTGCAGAAGGCATGAATTAGACTTCCTGCATGTCAAGAGCAGGCTTTGTTGGAGTTAGATCCAAAGAATTCATGCTGGAGGTTAGGTTCTTCTACAAAAACAATCCACTCAAGGCAGCACTGCTTTTCACTCTATCTTAAGAAGTGGTGTCCAAACTTAAAATACAAGTTTTGCAGTGATCTTAGATTAGGAAATAGGAGTTGACTGAAACGGATAAATCAAGGAAGTCCACAAGTAATTGTTGCCAGAACAATAGACAGGGCAGTCAAGGAATGGAAATGAGCAGCTGGTGTTGGAAGGAAGGACATGGAATGGCTTCAGCTGATTTTCTCAATCAGAAAAATATCTGTGGAACTGTGATGTGACACAGTGTAAGCATCACTGACTCCAAAGCTTGCAATTTTGGGCACCATTTTCAAGATAAAGCCATAGGTCCTTGTTTTTTTAAGGGGGTCAGAAGTGTTACTCATTTGCCACAGAAGTATAAGTATAGATTTGAGCTCAGTATGCAAATAGAAATAAACAATTTAAACAGTAATTTTCCCTCTTTCCATTTTTTCATGACAGGATATCACAGAATCATAGAATATCCTGAATTGGAGAGGACCTACACGGATCACCAAAAGATGCCTGAGGACAGTTTACAAAATTCTCATCTCCACTTTAATTCAAAACATTTATGAATATCCTCAGCAGACTGATACTGTTGTGGAATATTGTATGCAATATAGACAATTTCCACGTACACTTACAACATTAGGCACTGCAGGCTGCATGGTTGAATGGAAAATTAAAAAGTCACCTTGCTTTTGGCTATGCAGTGAAACGTTACTGCGGACAGCTCAGAATTCAAACTACAGTAGAAAAAACATGTTTTCCATGAGAATTCTGCTAGGAAAGCTCATCCATTCAGTACAAGTGTACAATGAGGGACATGAGATGCACTTTTGAAGTTAAATGGATAGCTGTATGACAAATAAAGTTTCGTTTTATTCATTCAAGTCCATAAACATACATGATATTATAATAATTATATTAAATATAAAATATATATTATAATATAATAATAGATGAATAGGAGAAACATTGTGTTGTTGTTCCAGATAAACACTCGGAACTGTCAGTTCTTATCCAGGTATCTGGATCATTTGGGCATGGAAAAGCTGGGAGAGGAATTGCATGAGATCAGGGAAGAAAAGAGGAAATCTCATGAGAAAACGACTACAAGGATCACTGCTTAGAGTGTGTTGGCAGTTTTTGAACCCAGAAGTGCACAGCAAATGAAAACCAGCAATAACAAATTCCAGATACAGTTGAGAATTAACCAAACTGCCAAGAACAGGGCAGTTTCTGGGACCCCATGCACAGATAGAAGGGGCTTGTGGCATGCCATCCTCTGCTCAGTTGCTTGTATAATTGTCCAGGGATGGTGTTTACTGCTGACACACGCTGGCAGACAAACCTTGTTTATGCCAAGCATGATACAAGAGGGTCTGGAGTGCGCTGTGGGACTGAGGAAGCTTGCAGCTGCAGCAGAGGAATCCCCCAGAGAGAGCTCCAAGAACTGTTAAGCTTGAGAAGAATAGCTGGACTTTGTCCTTACTGTGTCTATTGAAATGATAGAAGTGAGGGGGTTTGCCTCAGCCTGCAGCACGTGGAGTCTGTTCAGAAAAGGGTGGGAGCTTCAGCTGCTTACAAACACTTTCCTGACCTGTACCACTCATTTCTAACAAACAGATTAATCATTTGCAAAAGCTGATCCTGCTTGTTCGTTGTCTGCTATAACCTTTTGCAAAGCAGCACCGATTTTATTAGCTTCAGTTGCTCTCCTTCTGACACATTCTCTTGTTATGCTGGAAAAGGAACCTTGAATGCAAACATTCTCATGTGTTTTTTTGTTTTATATTTGTCCTGCATTGAGTAGAAATTATTACAAGAACTATAGGAAAAAAACCCCTCAGAGTCTGAGGGTGTCTCGTGGCAACCTGATAACCTTCCTGTCTGGTCTTCATGATCTGCTGTTAATCTCTTGCTAAGAATCCTTCACAGATGGAGCTGCCATGAAAGGAATTTGTCCTTACATTGGGTCTTATTCTAGAATGACACGGGTTGGCACAGCCCCAGTAAGTCTGATGGAGCTGAGCAGTCAGGAGCAGTGGAGGAGCCCAGTGGATTTTCAAGGAGTACATTCAAAATACGCCCTCCTAATAAAAAGGTGAGATCATATGTTGGCATAGTCTCAGAACATAAAGGATCTAAAAGACCAAGCTGATGTGTTGCACCGTGATAAAATGAATAAGAGAACTCTGTGTAGTGCACAGCGAGGAAACGCCTCCCCCACCCCCCCAAAAAATGGACAGACCTCCACCAGGCAGATGGGTGCTCTTCTGCCTCTGCCACCAAACATCACCAGCAGTCAGAGCTCTTGGTCCCAGGGATCAGCAGCACTAGGGCTGCTCTGCAAGCCTGGAGCCAGGGACAGCCCCAGCTCAGGCAGTGATGGTGCCTGCACCCCCCAGGACACAGTTCCAGAGCTCTGAACCACCTGGTCAGGGCAGGGTGCTCATTGCAGTGTCCATCAATCCAGGCTGGAGATGGACAGCTGGAACAGCCCTGGGGGTGCTGGTGGTGAGAGCTGACCATGGCCCATCCTAGAGACCCCCCATGCCCTGGGCTGAGCACCCAATGTGTGCAGCAGTGGAGGGAGGGAGAATTCTGCTTCTCTGCTCTGCTCAGGTGAGACCTCCCTGCCCTGCAGAGCTCCTCCAGCCTTGGGATCCCAACACAAGAAGGACAGGGAGCTGCCGGAGCCAGGCCAGAGCAGGGACACCAAGGGATCAGAGGGATGGAGAAGCTCTGCTGGGAGGAAAGGCTCAGGGAATTGGGATTGTTCAGCCTGGAGAAGAAAATGACTCAGTGTGACCTAATTTTAGCCTTCTACGACCTGAAGGGAGCCTGCAAGAAAGATGGAGAGAGATTCTTGACAAAGGCCTGGAGTGACAGGACAAGGGAGAATGGATTCACACTGACACAGAGCAGGGTTAGATGGGATATTGGGAAGAAATTGTTCCCTGTGAGGGTGGTGAGGGCCTGGCACAGGTTTCCCAGAGAAGCTGAGGCTGTCCCATCCCTGGAAGTGTTCCAGGTTGGATGGGGCTCTGAGCAACCTGGGATAGTGGAAGGTGTCCCTGCTCATGGCAGGGGATGAAACTGGATGATTTTCAAGATCCCTTCCAACCAAGACCATTCTCTGATTCCATGATTCTGTGATCCAACCCCAGGCAAAATTAGCAAGACAAGGCCAGCAGCAGGAGTGGAGAAGAAGTTTCCTACAGCATTCAGGTAGAGTCCTTCAGCCAAGTCCTGTGAGCAAGCAGGAACAGCCAGGCCTGGACACATGATGAGACTAGAATTTTAGGTGGAGCTGCTGGGGCAATGGGCAGGAGGAAGATAGGCAGAAGTTTTTGGTGCTTTCAGGGCATGAATACTTGGGTTACAATAGAAGATAAATCTTGATGTGAAATTGTGATAGAAACCTAAAGCAAGCTGGTCAAAATATGCTGCTAAAAATTTATCTTTCTAAAAAGAGCAGGATATTCTGCTTCTAAGTTTGATCACAGAATCACAGTTTAAAATAACTTTAAGAAAAATGGTTAATTTGAAAATTGTACACACAGTTGAAACCACATCAGTTCCAGGGTATGCACCACACTGCGAGCTCATCAGCACATAAATGGCATGGAGCAGTGGACAAGGACTGTACACATCCAGTCTGACCTACCAGTGTTTCGCACTTGCACAAGTACAGCCTAATGAAATAGTCACTCCACGAAACTTTACTACCATTTCTACTATTTAGATCTAAAAATAAGTGCCTCTCATGCTTTCGAACAGGCATTACAGTTTCTCCATATGATACAACTATGGGCTGCAGCTTCAATATCATTACCTTTAGATGCAAAAAGAGTTAATTTATTAATAAATAAAATTCCAGTGCTCTCTCATGGTACAGATATCGACTCTAAGAGTCACTTGGTTTTAAATGAGGAAGATTCTCTTCCATATCATCCTGGAAAGACAAAGTATTCACAACATGTATTTCAAGCAAATGGTAACTGTCATCTATGTTGCTGCTGCAGTATTTTCAAACAAAGACATCAAAATCAAAGGAAGAAGGAGAGGAAGAAGAAGAACCTCTTAGCTAGTATTTCTATACAATATTGATATAAAATTATTGAAAGCATCCCTCAGAAGAGCTAAATTAAATGATACATACTGTCTGAAGTAAACCTCGGAAGTATTTTGAAATATCTCTTCTACTAGCAGAACATTGATATAGTGGAGGTGGGGTGGGGAAGAGCATTGCTGCTTTTTTTTATAATAAAGAATTAATTAATAAATTAACGGATTAGAATTTTTTCTAATGAGCTGGTGTAATTTCAAACGAAGTCTGATACTCAGCCTGATTATTGCTTTGGAGACAGAGTAAATCAGGAGTAGAAACTGTTCTGTAGTGGACGTTAAGATGACATCTCCTGCCCTGTAGGCATCCAGCACTGGTGTTTCTCTAGGAATACTCACAAGTCCACTTGTGGTTGTTTTCAAAAGAACCTCTGACAAAATTTTTCTGTTATTTCTAAGCTATCATCAAGCTGTGGCTTTAACCATTCTGTTTCTTCTCAGGTGAGATGGGTACATTTCCTTCAAACATAAAACATCTGGAAGCTTTCCACCCCTTTGGAATAGTTCTGCCCAAACAAATTCCATCTTCATTCAATACAAAAGCCAATAAACTAACAATTTATGGGAAAGTAACAAAACCCATAGCAGTATTGGTTTTTATACTTTCTCACAGAAAATCACAGCAAAAAAACCATGGCGGAATTGTTGATGCATGGGTCACATCAGGTTAGCACTTCAGCCAGTTATGTGTATGGCTCCTTCTGCTTGTTCATTGATATAATAATGATCCCTTTGACAGGATCAGAACACATTTGAAATACTATAAACACACTGTGTCACTCTCCACCCACTACATCTGAGGCTAGTGTCAAGGTGCCTGCTACATACAAGATTTAAGAGTGGAATTAGTATTTGATCTGAATTCTCCTTCATGCTGGTGGATTTCTTTACTCCCCTTGATCACTGTGCTTTTGTGCTGTCACAAAATCTAATGAAAACAAATTGATTTTGTCTCTTAGGAATGCCTTGGAAATGTCAAACATTTTGCCTGTGTGAGGAAAGCCACTTCTACCCAATTTCATGTTTACCCCTGTCGAGTTTTTTTTCCCCAATCTTACTTTGGAACTGTCATGCTTTGATTCAAGTACTGATGTGGCCTTGCCAGACACAATGACTGAGATTTCTTTGCCTCCTTTCGTTTCCAGTTACTCCAGCTGGTTGAATTTTGTACCTCTACTGAATGCCTGGCCTAGAGTCCAAAGACTGGCTGTTATCCCTCCCCTGAGTGGAATAGAGTTAATTACTAGTCCTGCAGAATAACAGGAAACCCACAGAATTTCTTACAATAAGAAATCATAATAATTTTACCATCTGCGGAAGTTTTTTGAGCCACAGCCATCCAAAGGCAGGATTTCTGATGTAAGTCCACCAGGTATTCACAGTTTTAATTTAATTAAAAACTGTAAAAGCTTTTACTCCACTGGCTCTGGGCATGAGAAAATCTAAGTTACCTATGCCTTCAAAACACAGAAAGATCAAATGAATTTCAGGTTGTCATGGAAGCAGAGTGTTGTTCCAATAGCAGACCTCTGTAGCTGCAGATAATTAACCTTAATTACTCTGACGTACTGTTACCAAAAATATTTGGTTACCTCTGATGCTTGCAGTGTAAAGGTTTGACAATTGTGCTCGCTTTGGGCTGTGTGGTTTGATAGCTAAATGTACTGCACTGGCAGACCTGAGACAGAAATTTGATTGTGCAGCATGATAGCATTTTAGCAGCCATGCTCAGGCTAACAGTCCACCTTCCAAAAATTGCTGTGTCTGAACACATTGAGCTCTACATGTTGAGGCGAATTATTCAGGAAAAAGAAGTGGCAGTTTCATTTATTATTCTTGAGCTTTTTTTTGCCAACAAATATACGCTATGCATCACCTAATTCTTCTTCTTTACTAGCCTGGCAGAATGAGGAGGAAAACAAGTTTTTCAAGTTCCAAATACCAACATGAAAAGCCTGGCAATCAACCCCGTATTCTGCTTCAGTATGAAAAAGTCAATTTTTCATTTAAAGAATAGTGGGATAGTGACACAGGAACAACAAAAGTCACACTGCTCTCATCTAAGAACAACAGCGTTCCTGCTACCATTCTGAAGATCTAATTTTTTCTCCCTTTTCCTGCTTTTATGATAGTCCATTACAAAGGCTGGCACGTCAGTCTAAACCCCAAATTTTTATGGCTTGCGTGGAACTGAGATACAACTTCTATGTGAAATAAAGTGGTTTGGAAGAATAACGTTAGAAGCATGATTTTAGTACTTAATTTCTTTCTTTTTCTTGTGATGAGTGGGATCCAGTAATAGAAAGAAAGAGTTTAGGATTCAGGTCTCATTCCTGAGGCTGACTTAAGACAAAAAACGGAGCACCTACTGATGCTCGTGGGGTATTTTAGGTGCTTGGTCTCCATTTATGTTTTCCTCTGCTTTCTAAAGAGTTCCCATTACATTCTGTAATTTGAGCTGAGGATATTGCACTTGCCTTTCTGCCTGAGGGCTTTTATTAAAACTCTTTTTGTCTTTTCTTGCAAAATAAGCAGTTCTGAGCCCCTCCTGGTGGGTGCCAAGATAACTCATTCCTTCTCGTGGCCACAACACAGCTGTAAAACTCAGGCCCCAAAACACCAAAACTGGTATACAACTGTAGTCATCACAAGAAGAGGATCAGCCTTGCTTTAAAATTCCTATCAATCTTTTTATGCATTTCAGCACCTTCCTCAGATAATTCTCATGTACTTGTAAAAAATATGGTAAGTCTCAGAAATGGATTAACTCAGGACATTTAAAACCTGCATTTTTAATATGCTGTTTGGTTTATGACATTATGGTAAACCCTAGTTAAAGGTTTCAAGCTCTGAAACCAATCAGAATAAGAGAAGAATATTAGAAAGATTCTAGTAAAAGCATTGTCTAGAGCAAAAAAGTTGTCTGCCAATCATTTTGTTGGCATCAAAATGAACACAGCTAACAGGCTGCTGTTTAGATCAAAGTGCTGAGAATAAAACACATTTGCAACTGTGTTCTGGGATAAATATTGCAAATGGCTTGCTTTTCCCTTGGCCTGCAGGGAAATTATCTTCAGTGTTGGTTGTGATGTTATTTTCTAACACAGAAAAAATTTGGAAGGATAAATGCTAAATAAAGGGGAAAAAATCCACTATAACAAAAAAGCCCCCAAAACTGAACAATACCCCCACCAACAAATAAACAAACAAACAAAACAAACCAACAAACCCCAAAAAACCAAACCAGTGGCTGGATAAGGAATAGTGTCCATAAATACGAACACAGAAAATTCCACCACAGCATGAGGAAGAACTTCTTTCCATTGAGGGTGGCAGAGCACTGGAACAGCTGCCCAGGGAGGTTGTGGAGACATTGCAAACCCACCTGGATGTGTTCCTGTGTCACCTGCTCAGGGTGACCCTCCCTGGACAGGGAGGTTGGAATGGATGAGCTCCAGAGGTCCCTTCCAACCTCAGGATTTTGTGATTCTGTGAAATGCATAGAAGAAATGACACTACTGCTACAGTCCTCAAGTCTATTTTGTTTTGACTTTTGATACTTCCATGGGAAGGTAATGCACAGTATTGTAGTCAATCACTCTTCCGGTTGCATCAAGTATTTTATCCATTATTTGCGCACTTCTTCCAGAGAAACAAATGGACTTAGAGTAGGGAGAACTGGCTGTTGGCTTTGACCCGTATTCAGGTCTTCTTTCTCCTGGTCACCAAATTCCCAATAATCTAACCCACAACATGGCTTTCCAAGGTGTAATTCCAGTGATCATCTACAATTCTATCTTATTTACAGAAAGAGGAAAAAAACAAATAGTTTAAGCCCTCGAGGCGGAGTTCTGACATCAGCAAAGGTATCTCATCTTGGGACATAAATTATTCTATAATACCAGTAGATATCACTTTGAAATGAAAGACATATGAAAGCCAGAATAACTGATAGAGCTTTCAGAAATGTTTTTTGATACATGTCAGAGTGTGCAGCATCTTTGGGACAAAAAACTTTGTGCTAATATTGTACAGTAGAAGCGGATAGCAGTTTTTGGATCATCATAAAACAGTGTGATAATTGAAACCTGAATTAAGTAGTATGCAGATAAAATTATTTGCGTTGGGTATGGCACTGCACATTTTTGTTTCTTTCAGGAGTGAACCATATGAACACAATTTGCTGCCACGAACACTCTCAATAAATCCTGAGGAACACTAAGAGAGCATTCATAAAAAGCAAACTCCTGATTCTGACAGTTTGAATGAATTCAGAATGAATTCAGCATGCTCGTTCAGCACAGACCTACTTGAGACCAAACAATGCCATGTGATTCATGTGTCCAACTGAAATTGGAGACCAAAGATTAAATTTCAATTTTTAACAGGGAGTGGCTATCTCAGGCATTTATAGATGTGGCTTTACAGCATAACCAAGCAAAAGATGAATGGAAGAACATTGAAAATCCTTATGAATGTGCCACAAAATATAAGAGAGTAATTGGGGTCAATAGTGATTGTTTATAAAGGAATAATATAACACTTTACAGCAAGGCATTGATTCAGACAAATAGGAGAATTGGAGGCTGAGAAAAAGGTAGAATTATGCAGAGTGGTGCAAAGAAAGCCTGGCTTCCAGCAGCCTTGTGTCTCATAGTTGATTACTTGCTGTCTAAAGAGAGAAAGGCTCACAACCCATCCTTTCCCCCAGAAAGGCTCTTTATAACCATTGTCAGAAAACTTGGTGCAAAATTCCAATGGCTAAGACTGCAGCTGCATGTCTATGCTCATCTCATGATTTCTTATCTGGATTAAAACAGCACCAGTAATCACAGAACCACAGAATGGGCTGGGTTTGAAGGAACCTTAAAGATCATCTCATTCAAACCTGCCTGCCATGGGCCGAGACACCTTCCACTAGACCAGGCGACTTCAGAGCCCCATCCAACATGGCTTGGAACACTTCCAGGGATCGGGCAGCCACAGCTTCTCTGGGAAACCACCGGATGAAAATATACACCCACACTTTTGAAGGCGGTCTCGGATGCACCACTGAACTGCGTGCAGCATAGGAGAAACCTGGTTTAAATGACATTCTTCCCAGGGATGCTGTGGCCCAGGCAGACTTCAGCTTCTCTCAGACACATGGGATTCTTGGGGTGTCCTACACAGGGCCAGGAGCTGGACTTGATGATCCTGATGTGTCTCTTCCAATTCAGGATATTCTATGATTCCATGATTTCCTTGATGCGGTTCTTGTTTCTGCTGACACACAATCATCAATGAACCCTCCACATGTTAGTTAATTTTTTTTTTTTGAGAAGGATAATTCATTCTAAGAAAGAGGTGAAAAAAAGGAAAGGAATAAAAAATGTTTATTTCAAATGGTAAATTTATGGATCTGAACTCTGAGCTGGCATCACTACGATTGCTACGAGCCTAGGAATGAGATATTACTGCTCTTCAGAGAGACAGTGCTGATTTCTGTTGGGTATTTCTAAGCATTCATGCTCCAGGCTGGACAGTTTTTCATAGTTATTAATGAGGTTGGTTGCTTCTTGGGAGGGCAGTTAATCCCTTCATTTACCTCTGTGCTCCCTCTCTTCCTCTCAGCCTCCCATGGAGCTGTCTCCAAACAGCCAGGTTGCCCTGCCTGGGTGTTACCACATGGAAACTCATAGAATTCCTCCACAGGCTTTCCTGTAAGTGTGGAGAAGAGCAGGCATGATGGAATGGTTGCAGGACTGCAGCTCTGGAGCAGTGTTTCTCATGGAGGTGATTAGAGGCATGCTTTCTACCACCTACAAGAGTCAGCGCTGGGTATCCTCCTGGACAGATTCCATTTTCCTCAATATGTCCTTCCATAACAAATTTATAAGGCCACCAGAGGCCTGTTAGCTAGAAACAAATCTCAAATCATAATGATGCTACAGCTATTCACTCTTTATTATGGAAATAAATCAAAAGCAGGCTTTCAGCAAGAAAAAATCCTCATGGCTGGAATAACCACTGCCGGCTCCCTGAACGTGCCAATGCCCCAATGTCTTTAGCATTTCAGTGTATGTTTTGGCCACTGGAAGCTCAGTTTTTCAATTAAGGATCAAAAACTCAGTTTTGGGTAAATTTCCCAACATAGACAATGAGATTCTTGTTCTTAATGAAAAATTGTATTTATTTAAGCTTTAAATTTGCATTCATATTTACTTTTAAAGAGTGCAGTGGTGCTGGAAGTGGACCATGTTTAAGAAAAAAAATTATGGGAACCGTATTGAAAACAGAGCAAGAGAGTCACATGAAGATGCTGACAATTATGTATCATAGGACAAGTGGCCCCAGGGAAAGGAGAATTTCAACTCAGCTGGAAATGAAGGATTTTTGCTTTTTTGCTGTCTTGTCTGTGCTAAGGAAACACATCCCTTGATCAACCCCAATCCCCAGCTCCCTACATCCTATAGGGAACATTTTTGTACCACTGTCATTACACATAGAGAAAAAAATGGGATGGCCATTTTTTTTTAAAATCAGTCAGAAAAGTAACTATATTCAAAAATCCACATTGGAACAGTTCTTGGGCCTCATATGCTGCACTCAGGAATAGAAAGGCTTTACTAAAGTGTATAGTAAAGTTCCCAATGAAGCAAACCAGGTTTTATCTGGATCTGGGGTACTGAATGCAGGTCTCCTCCCTTCAGAGGAATGTTAATAGTGCACTGTGAATTGCAGACCATTTACCTACTTTTATACATTTTCAGGATGACTGTTCCAGTTCGCAGAGACACCTCTGGGCCCCCTCCAAGCTGCAGCAGTAAAGTTAAAACCATAACCTCCTCTATTATCCTCTTTGTATTTAAGTCTTTTTCCAGTCATTTTCCAACAAGAGCTGGAAAGCTGCAATGCCAAGGGAACACTGGTCAAAAGTGGAAGAGAGAGAAATTTATTTGTGATTATAATGAGAGCCCCAGTGATATCAGTGGGTGTAACACAGTAGAATCAGGAAGGAGTATTTTCACCTCCACTTTAAACTGAAGAAATCTGAGTATGCAAGTGCTTACCAGAACCAATAAAACCACAAAAAATTGTGTGTAAGATTACCAGAGCCTATTAACCCTTTAATATCATCAAATATTCTGCCTATAAACAAAATACTTCGCTTAGCTTTGGTAGTGAGTATTGTAAGACATTTATATGGGATTTCAAGCCTTCCTTTGAAGCAATTATGGATATCTCAAATATCTGAACACATAAAGTATAGTTGTCATTTGAAGGCCCTCAGGAATTCCAGGTTCTTTACATACTTTCCACTATCCATGTGGAAAGTTCCAGTATCCATATGAAATAAATAAAGAGATGGTTGCTGTGGAGAAGTCTATGGTGAGTGACTAGAAGTAGATGGTTACCCTGCATTTTAATACCTGGCACCAAAGGAAAACATCTGATTATCTGCGTCATTGATTGCACATGGCTTAACATCTACAGTTAACGAGACAGGCAGGTTAATGTGCACCTTGCTGCACTTTCAGAAACAAGAGCCTTGTGAAGAGATGTTAAGAAGATCCAAGATGCTAAAACATAGACTAGAAAGGTTGGAGTTTGGACTATACAGACAAGCTTCCTTTCAATTCAGGCTATTTCAAAGGAGCAGGAGCTTGCTAAAGTTTTTTATTATTTAGTATAGAATGCAGATTGCACTGACAAACACTTTTTTCGGAATACTGAAAAAAATTGTCCCTTTCAAAACCATGTGCTAGACAGAAGCAGAATAATCAGCGGTACACTTCTCTAATTGCGAGGTAATTCCCTTCTCTACTTGCAGTGCCCTCTCACATCCCAAGTCATTCTAATTTTGCTCATCTTTTTCAGCACAGCAGATCATTTTATAGGAAAAAAAACAGATAAAAATCTGTACTGCTCTGAAGGATATTTGGTATCCATCAAATTTTCAAAGGTGAAAACTGAGAGCGGTCAATAAAGTATTTTCATTGTGTTATAGTCAGATTACCTGTGTTAAAAACTCCACACCCATGGGTTTAGTGCAGCTTGGATGGATCTTAACAAAAGTGATGGCAAGCAGGAATTTGCAGTCAACAAGGACAGGGAAGTGAGCATAAAACTTATTTTTAGGAGACTTTTACTTCCTACAGTAATTTACATTTTCTTTATATTCTCTCTGAATTTTTTTGAGTTTTCTATAGCATTTAGGTTCCAAAATCTTCAACCTTGTTTTCGGAATTTGTAAGTTCTATTTATCTAGTATATATTCCAAAAAATTATCACATACTGACTATTTTATCCTCTTTTGCTCTCATTTCCTAAATATAAATCCAAGTAATTTATTTAGATATAATTCTAATTTCTATTATAGTCTCTTTATTCTTGATGATTTAAATCCCATAACTTTCAGAGAAACTTCTTATTCTTAGTCATTGCTGTAAATCATGACTCTGTTGGTTGAGTACACTCAATATGTTCTGTGCAATAGCTGTTGCCTGGTTATTTATAATTTAACAGTAAGTCTAATTTTATGAGAAGAAGGCTCAAGGAAAGAAATACACTCTCTTTCTGAGGGTTAAATAATTTCAACTTTGGGTCATTTTCTACTCATAGTCCTGATTTAGACACATAAACATTCTGATTGTGAACAGCATTGCAGGATTTGCTGTAAAGCTATTT
The DNA here is from genome assembly GCA_013397075.1 of Rhabdornis inornatus. NCBI lineage: Eukaryota > Metazoa > Chordata > Aves > Passeriformes > Rhabdornithidae > Rhabdornis > Rhabdornis inornatus. Next base: position 16,486 of record VWZS01005085.1, read on the forward strand.
CTATTTTTCTTCCCTCTGAATTGTGTGACTACCATTTAGGTATCTTGGAATGATATAATTTAGGTGTCTTGGAAATTAGGATGAAATGATGAGAAAAACAAGGAAACACCCAAGATACTCTTTAGAAATGGAGGTAGCAGTAAACGTAGCATTAGATGCAAAGTAGATGCAAATATTACAACTGAGTTTTCTCTGCTCTTTAGCAATTTCACAGAAGGGTGACTGATAGAGGAGCAAACTCCAGAGCAAAAAGCATGTTCCATACACTTTATTATAAAATTCATATCTTTGTTCCTCAGATATGAGAAGCCTCTAATAGCTCTGCTACCAATGCCTATGAGACTGGAGTACTGCTGTTATTTGCTTGGAATCTGATGGATTGGATTTGTGGTTTCCATCACTTCTCCAATCCCTCCATTTGAAAGGATAGAGAAATAAAACAGAAAGGACTGAAATACCAAGTTAACTGAAGATTTGCAGTTTAATTCTGGAGTCCAACAAATTGCTGGCCAAAGTTTCAGTTTCTTTAAATAAACAAACAACCCAAAAAATTACAACATAAAAGAAACCTAAAGCACTAAAGTCAATATTGAAAAGGCTGGAATTGAACAGCTAGGTGATGTAGTTCACAATATAATACTTTATTGTGTTCATTAGTGGTGATAGTAGTACAAGCAGTGGTAACGTTTTGGTTATGGGATATAAAAAGTAGCTATCATGATGGGAATGCCATTATGCAACATACTGTACCAACAGAGGAGGACACAATGAGATATGGCCTCCTGCTACTTACACTGCCCAACAAAAATTATCTCCATGCTTAGCTTCTTCTGAAAACACAGTACTGGGTGCAGGTGGGTGATGTCATGTGCTGGCTCTTCAGACTGAGGCATGGATTTTCAAAGCAGTGTAATTCTGAGCCCACCAAGTTTTGAGTCCAGATCCTCCAAGTTTTCTCAGTATTATGTGTTGACAAAGTGTTAAAATAGATTTATAGCTTTATAGATTATATTTTGTTTATAGATTTATATTTTTTATTTAAAAATAGGTTTTATAGGAACGAAGTGATTGTCTTGATAGGTTTTGCATGTTAATATTGGGTTGTAGGTGTGAAGATACATCCTTAGAGTTCATGTTTTTGACTGGTGGCTGAAGGTGGTGAGCACAAAATGGTGCCAGATTTTACGATCCACTTTAGATCCCACAGGAGATTTCTTATTTATTTATTTATTTATAATTATTGCATTCCTACTTGTGCTCCCCTCCCCTCCTGTTTGAAGGTATCAATACTTAAGGTCAAAGAGCTAAAAGACAAGTAAAAGAATGCTAGAATACTTTTTCAATATCATGATTCATAAGTCTATCCTGTGATTCTGGGAGGATGGACTTCTGAACTTTTGGGCATTTAGATTTAGCCAATTCCAAGAATAAGAAAGAGTGTCTGTATGCTGCTATGAGGAATAACACGCTGGGATAGGACACTGCATTTTTCTGCAGGCTGTAGCTTATGCTGCTAAAATGCCACAGATGCCAGAAGGGGATCTGCACCCCTTGATAAATGCCTAGAGCTAGCTAATTATGGGAAAGCGAGCAAGCTGTATGTCTGTGTAATTATAATGGTGCATGCTGAAGCAAGTAGGTGCTTAGAGTAGGAAAGTCAAATCCATTGGGCACCCAATTTCTCTTACAAATGTGCCTGGAGGAACAGCAGAGGTAACTGACTAAAAAATGTGAACAGAAGACCTTATAATCTGGAAAGAGAGGAAGGGTTTCCCTGTTATCCTGTGGCTTGCAGCTGTAGAAGACTGGACTTGGTGTCCTCCTGGGTGGTTCCTCCAGGTGCTCTGTGGAGGATCCTATTCCATCTGTCTGTGGAATTTTGTGCTGTATGCCACTGAGTTCTAGAGGACAAGTGGCTCACCAAAACTGCCTGATGAGCAGCTTGAGTTCTGTTTCTTCCACCTGTGAAGGTTTTTGTCTGGGGAGCAAACTGCCAGTACCCTGAGGCACAGGAGACTGGGCATTCCAGAGCTGGTGCTGTGTTAGAGTCTGGAATACTGATATCAACTGTGGACTCTCTTGGTTGGTCTGATGGTCTGGCAAGTCATGGTTACTGAAGAAGCTTCTTTCCTAAGAAGGCAGTTCATTCCCTGTGTATTTCTGGTACAGCTCCACGTATTCATAAGAATAATTTAGTCCCAACACCTTCTTAGACCCTTTTTGCGGGCAGAAGAGTGAGATCATATCAAGGACTATCAATACAGCTATTAAATAAATTATCAATTTTGTTTGAACCAATTCAATGTCCATTCATTCAGGTTTCATTGTGGATAAAATAAGATTTTCTTTAAAAAAAACCAAACAAAACAACAACAACAAAATAAAATAAAATAAAATAAAATAAAATAAAATAAAATAAAATAAAATAAAATAAAATAAAATAAAATAAAATAATATAAAATAAAATAAAATAAAATAAAAAACAAACAAACAAAAACAAAACAAAAAAACCAAAACCAACCAAACAAAAAAACCCCAAAACACAAAAAACCAAACCAAACAAACCAAAAAGAAACAAACAAGCAAACAAAAGAATCAAAAAAACCCCAACCTAACACTGTACTTACATGATTTAAATTTTGCTTCAAGAGCTGCTTAAAAATAATAAATTGCTTCCCAATATCTGAAATTCAGACCTTTGAGAAATCAAAGTGAAATCACTTCAAGTTTGTCTAAAACCAATTTGGTCATCTTTTTTTCCGCTCAAGTGTATGTAGATGCAAAAAAGAAGAAAAATCTCAGTTAATTAAAAAAGTAAACTGGCTTTTAGATGGTCATGTTGGCTAATTTCAGTAGTTATTGTGATAAACAGAAGTGCTTTTTTGTTTCCCTGAGAGGCTTTGAACTTGAAAGGAAGTGTGGGTTGAGCCACAGCAGCACATGGACCTCACTCCAGCCATGTTCTGCTCAAACCAAGCTCTGATGACTTATAATGCCTCTTACTCATTTGCATTTTGTACAAGATTAAATTCTATCTTTTTTTAACAGAAAAAAGGGAAGAGATTAGCTCAGCATTTGCATGGATTTTTTGTTTCGCCTGACAAGAAGCTGAGTGCCTGATTGCACTCCTGAGTACCCACGGGCTAGCTTGGGTCAGGGTTGTTCACATTTCATGTCTCTGAGGAAGAGAAAATAGTTGTCTGCTGAAAGTGGGAGATATCTGTAATTCAGCAGAACTACTATTTCTTTGTCCTAATAGTTTGGAGTCAGGCAAACAGTACTGCACCTTCCCAAAAGACCATGAACAGTGGTTTGAGCACACTTTTCAGCTCTTTCTTGGAAGCACAGGTTGGCAGCTGTAATGAAGTAATGAATCAGTCAACAGAGATAGCACTTTAACAAAATTAGCCTGTATATTTTGCTGTTGATAGCCCCCTACCTCTGTCTCTTCATGCAAGCCAGCATCCTCTCTGGGCAATGATGTTACACAGCACACATCTTCTCTGAAGACATCTCTGTCATGACTTAAGTAGCTCTAAATATCGAGTTTGCACTGCTATGGAGCACTCCCAGGTACCATGAATAACATATGAATGGGACTGCTCGGGTACTCATGTATAGGAATGATACCCTTGGTACAGGAGCTAAGAAGTTCCCAGGCAAAAAAGGTTTCCTTATTCCAACTAGCAACTATGCAATAATTATTGTCAACTAAAATGGAACAGCTTCTGGGGGAGGAGAGCAACAAATAAGCAATCAAAGAGATGAGAGATTACCTCTATTAGGTGGCAAGTCTTCTGACACAGATACTGTGGCCAAATTGTTGGTGTACCAAGCCCCTTAATTCTTCTATAGATTCCTTTTGGATATTTGATCTCTGTAATTCAGCAAAAAAAATTATTATGGACGATGTGGCCAACTGAATGGATTACTTTGCCTCTTGCACTTTCTCTCTCACTCTATAAAAGATTAAAGTTTGGGACACCACTGGTGGGATTGGCACCTATTTCTTCCAAGCAACGTTTTATTTTGAAGTGGATATTTAGAGAACTGAAGTCAACCCTTTAAGTGTTCTGTTTGGGATGTCTTACATGATCTCCTAGGAAACCGACTGTCATTCCACAACCATCAGTATGCAGCCTCCAAATTTTACTTATACCTTTGGAAAAATACAGATTATTCCTGGAACTCTCCTTCCCATCCTCCATGCTCCCTCTTTTGGTATAATTGCTCTTGAGAAACAGAATAATTTTTCAAATTACCCAATCCTTTTCTCAACTACCAGCCAATGCAGTCTGGCAGCAAGATGCATACTTCAAGTTGGAATTGTTCGAACACGAAAAATGAGCTCAGAAGTATTTTTTTTCAGAGGTGGTTTTTAAAGTCGTTTATATTAAAAAACAAAACCTTGGCTATGAACCCACTGAATAATTTCTTTAGCGCTTTTTCTAACACAATTATATTTGTAGAGACAAAGGAGCCATCCTTGAGGGCATTCAGGGCTGTATAGCTGGACGTTCCTGCTCACAGAACACACCGTAACAGGCCTCTCTCCTTGGCCACAGAGCCATGGAATGACGCAAAGCAGACCTTCTTTTTTGCAACCTAGAGGGACATGTTAATTATTTATACCTTTCCTTAATGGACCACCACCATAGTAAAGCTATGAACCAAGCTGTGAAAACACCATCGACTCATATTAAACTCATGTTTAGACAGTGGAAGATGTAATTTTTAATAAGCCTGTCTGTGTTTTTCATTTATTAAAGTTACTTTAGTAGCCATAAGTCTATCACTTGGAGCTGTAGAAGCTGTGCTCTGTCTAAATTCAAGTGAAGCACTGCCTCCACTATCAACATTTCTTAAACAGTTTTTTTTTTTAAATAATAAAGTATTTTTGAGAAAATACAAAACACAGTTGGTTATCATCTAAAAAAGCCTTCCGCTCTGGATTTATTGCTTATTCTGAGCATGAAATGGTGCTGGCACAGGCAGCCTGTAAGAGAAGGACAGGATGTGAAAAATCTCCTTTTCATTACAAATGGACTTGTCTGTCTTCTGGCTGTGGAATGCCAACAATGAGAACAATTGGGGTGCCTCTGGCCAGTTTTCAGACAGGCACAGATGAATGGAAGCAGCAAGGAATTTCCTTAGTGAGGAGGAATGAATTCATAGCTGTCAGAAACAGGGAGTCTAAATTTGGAAATTGGAAGTATGACCTAAACACCTGTTTTCAAGCCCAAATCTCATTAAGAATGGAAGCTGGAGGGAAGCGATGAAATAAATGGGAAGAAATCCCCATTCACTGAAACATTTTCAAAGACAAGTCCAGGATGGGAAAACTATCTAAGTAAAACTTTGGCTTAGAGTAGGTCAAACAATAAAAAAATCCCCTTACCTTCACTCCTGGAATATTGCCCCTCTTGGACAATTCTAGGACTGTAAGAGTTGGAACAGGGCATGCTGAGTAAAGCTTAGGGAAAAGCCTCAAAAATTCTATTATAATGAAAGGATATTAGCTTCATGACTTTAGCAGACGTACCTCAAAGGAATTTTAAATTAATTTGCCTTCCCTACAGCAAAATGAATGCGTTGCAGTGGATAATTCCCTGTACTTCCTGCAGCTGGTGTGACAAAGCAAGTTTTAAAAATGGGGAATGTGCCATAAAGGCCTGGATGGCAGAGGCTACATGGAGTCAGCTGCCTAAAGCGCCTTGGATTTGGTTAACAGAAAGACACTGTGGTTCATTCAGTGTAGCTGAGAATGAGTGCATCAGTTTGGGTATGAGAGTACAGGCCTGAACCTTAGCCTGAAAGTCAGACTTCAGATCCCTTGTCCCATCTCTGAATTTCCAAGCTTAAGCAAGAAGCCAAGGTGCAAAGTTCCCAGCCAAAGCCCTTTTTTGGAAAGTTCCTGCTGAAAGCCTGGTGAGAGGCAGTAATACCCTAAGTCTGCCACTCAGTTAGGGTGTTTGCTCTGGAGTGATCCCTGGACATATTTTTAGAAGTGTGCAGTGGGTCTGGTTGGGATGGGGTTAATTTTCTTCCTAGCAGCCTCTGTGGTGCTGCAGCTTGGCTGGGACACTCACAAGATGTTGATAACATATTAGTGCTTCAGTTCTTCCTGACCAGCACTTTCCCAGCCTCAAGGCACAGTCTCTCCTTGTTCTCCATGTCCAGTGAGGAGGCTGAGGGCACACAGACAAAGGGGTGACCCAAACTGGCAGAAGGAATTGTCCATACTATACAAAATAATGCTCAGCAATAAAACTGGGGGGCATTTTTTCCAGAGTACCCATTGCTCCAAGGCTTTTTGGGTGTCAGTCTTTTGGTGGTGGCTGCTTTTGCACCACTTGTTTCTTTATTCACCTTTTCCCCCCACCTTTATTTAAAAAGCTGCTTTTCTCTTGATCCACAATGTGTGTGTGGGAGTTAGTCCCTTTTCCCCTCCTGATTCTCTCCTCCATCCTGCTTTGGAGGAGTGAGAGAGACAGGGTGAGGGCTTATACTGCCAGCTGAGGTCAACATGCCCCAAAACACAAAGTTCCTAGAAGCCTTTTCTCAATGACATTGAATGAATTGGGTGTGTAAAACCTTGTTTATCTGGGCTCTTTGTTGATTTAAGGTAAGGTTAGGCAATGAGCAAAATTTCACAGACCATAAGATGAGAAGTGCTTTAAGAGTACCTGGAGTAATTTCGTCAGAAATTTACCTGTCTCTGTTTTTTTTGAGGATGTTTAGGAATGATTTCCATGGATGTCATTAATGGTGTTATTGCTATGCATCTTGATGACCTCAGGGGCTGACTCATGAATGATAACATTCAGTTCAGAATTCTTCCTCTCATCACAAGCTTGAGAAAGTGACATTTCCAGTGTCACTCCTTCAGTTTGAAAATACATCTTGTTGAACTGGGAAGCCAAGGCCCTCTTTTACCTACAGAGCTGGCAAAGCAGGGTAACACTCTGCAATTAGTCTCTTCTTTCAATACATTTTGCTGATGACGTGAATGAAGACACTTTAAAGATGGCAGGCCAAGCCCATCCATGAGCTGGAAGCATCTTCCTCACCTGAACTGCCTGAATCACGTGAGAGGTGACCAGCTCCTTACCTCGTGGCCAGTCTCACAACTTGTGTGATCCTGTTCAGCTTTCACCCCTTTGATATTAGCAGCATTAACAACAATCTCTCCTCTTTAAACTAGACTTAAAACTTTTATTTTTGTTTTTATTTTATTTCAAGAGCAACAAAGCACACGTGCCAGCAGTGGATAAGACACAAGCCAAAGTCTACAGGCTTCTGGCACTGTGGCCCTGCTTCTTCCAGCTGAGGAGTAATAATTTGACACCTCTGAAGCAGCAGGACCTCATACTCTGACAACTGCAGCCTTGTTCTACAGCTCTAAGCCATTCAAACACATGACAAAAATCACAGTCAGCAACATCCATAGTGGATTTTTTTCCCACCTTAGCAGTTCTTTCTCTCCTCTGATGTGGGCTTGGAGATATACTCTGCGGTGTCACTGTTAAGCTTTTCATTTATTTTTCCACGCTTACCTACACAGAATGAAACACTCCTTTTTAGACGCCAGTCCAAATTATTCAAGAATACTTTTGGCAGCTGGCAAGTAATTTAGAATGATACCTTCTTAACACCTTCTCAAAACAGGTCTGACAACCCTGAAGAGTAAAATTCCCCCGCTTTTAACCATTTGGTACATATCAAGACTGCCAATTTCATTGAAGCGTTTTTTTTTTCTTCTTAGTCGGGTGAAGGGGCTTCACGTTTCTCTGGGCTAGACTACACATTGCTATTTATAAATTATTTTAATTTTCCTCCACTTGTCACCTTGAAAATCCACAGTTTGGCTGATGAGAACTGAAACACAGTGGAGAGTATTTTAAAGGATATATTTGCTTTCAGAGAATGTCCCCTTGGAACTCTTGATGGGTTCTGCAAAGAACATGCAAGGTACTGAACTGATCAAACTAAAGTCTTGCTTTCAAGAGCCTGATTGCACCACTTTTATACTTAGAGTGCAGCACCTTCATTAGTTTAATTCACCTTCTTATCTGGGTTACCCCTCATTTTTATTGCATCAGTCCAGAGTAATTTACTAGAAAATAAGGCGGGATGCTGGTTGGCTCCTTTTGCAACCCTGAGAAGTGGTCTATGGGTAGAGCAGGGAAAACCTGGCATGTCTTCAGAATGAAGGCTGTCACGGAGGGTGGCTCACTATCAATAAATATTAATAAAACACTCAACTTCAAATGGAGCCCTCACAACGGTCCCATTAAAGGGCAAGCAGCCAGGAATGCTTTTAGGTATGTGGTCTTCTTTCAGTGCATGTGGCCATGAGCAGAAACCCTTAGGGGCATGAGTATTTGGTTCAGGAAACAACCCCAAAATGGAAAAAAAAAAAAGCTGCATCACTTACCTAAAACAATATGCCCCTGTGAAATACATGGATATATAATACCTAGGCAGCATAAACCATGTGTTCATCATTATGGATAAATACATCTCTCAGCACTAGACATTTTAGAAAGCAGATTAAAAAAGAAAGCCCCAAGCAGTGTTAAAAGAAAAAAAAAAAAGCTAAAATAAAACAAAACCAAACAAAAACCCAGGAAGGACCTGTCAGTGCTGCAGCAATTAACCCTTCTGCCTTATCCCTCAGTCCTAAGCCCCTGATGACTACAAGTCCAAGAAGTAGGAAAATTAAATGAGATGGACATATGTGCATATATACATACATAGATATACATACACATGTACATGTACACATAGATATACATACACACATACCTAATCAGATTGCTCCTTTCGTTCAAGAACCCAAGGTGCTCACCACCACAAGCTCCCAGGAACATTGCCTGCTTTTTCACTAAGTGTTGAACTGGAAAAACCCAACCCAGACCTTTTATTCTTTCATTATGCCAAATATTTTTTGTTTCTTTCCTTTTCAAACTGCAAATATGAAACCTTGAGGGTACACTCTTTAGAAAAACAAACATTTTTTGTTTTGTTGCTCTTGGGCAGTAAGTGTAGCTCAGTCTTCCTATCTACAGACACCTGGCCTAGTTTGTGGCCACTGATTTCAGTAATACAGGGAATCAATTTTTTTCTTTTTTTTTTTACACACATTCCTCTTTATATAGGGATGATTGCTCACTGCCACACATACACACCAAAACCTGACACAAGGTGGTAGTGGAGAGAAGGGAAACAGGAGGGTGAAAGCATTTAGAAATATTGTAGAGATCAAATAATTTACATGTTTTCTGTGTGGAAAGCTCCCAGCAGACTGGAAATTAAGAGTCCAGCAATATGAATGTGATATAAAACGTTTAAATTAATGTGAAAACCTTGAAAATTTGAACTAAAAAAATTGCATTGATGAAGAAATAGTGTGGGAGTCAATGTTCTGGACGTTCCCAAGGAGTGACTTTGCACAGCATGATCACAGAGAACTAGAAAATGAAATTTAAATCCTTACAGTTGCAACTGGAATAACAACTTCTTGATCCTAAAGTTGGAATCCCTTTGGTAAAAGAGTATGCAAGGAAGAAGAGGAAAGGACATGCCATACCCAGCAGAAGGGGGGTATCTCATCAATGCTTTTAGCAGCTCTCCAAAACTAGTGAGCACCTTGCAACAGGTAGATACTGTCTCAAACTGTGACACAACAAATCATCTGCACAGAAATCCAGGGGAATCCATGTGGAATAGAAGCCTTCGGTATTCATGGAACCACAGAAGGAATTTGAGAGTAGGGACACTTGAGACCAATGGTACATTTTGTAGGCTTCTTAAAAAAACCTAAATTCTGAGATCAATTCATATGATAGAATCATAGGATCATTAAGGTTGGCAAAGACCTCCAAGATCATCATGTCCAACCTTGGGCTGAACACCACCTTGTCAATTAGTCCAGAGCACTGAGAGCCATGTCCATTTGTTTCTTGAACAATTCCAGGAATGGTGACTTCACCACCACCCTGGGCACCCCATTCATCACGTGTGAGCATTGCTCAGTGCTCCTCCAGCAAGGAACAGACAAAGCTGAAATAACTTACAGACTTTTTCTATCCTTTTATTTTCAATACACAAATGCCACAGGAGAAGAAAGATGAAAGCAGGGAACTTTGCATTGGGAGTAGGACACAATGAAGTTAATCATCATTTTTGGTGCATGTGATGATTAATTCACTGGCTTGGGACAGGTCCCAAGAAAAGCCAGTCATTTGCTTAAAGCAGCTATTTTTGTAAGCAGATCTGTTGAGCAGGTACTACCAGAAATGCTTCTGATAGGGTTGTAAGGTAGTTGCAACTACTCAGCTTGAGAACAGCTCATGATGTAATTCTGGCATACCAGAGCCCCATGAGCTATCAGCAGGTTCCAAAATGGGTTTTGTTTTCCTTTCACACTTTTCCTCAGTCTGTGCTACAATCCTGGTCAGTGCAGGTGCCCTGGTAGCAACACAAATGGTCACTACAGCTAATTAAAGAGCAGCTACACCCATGCCTTAAAGTGAATGTTGTTAACTAATCCGTTAGGTACTTGCATCTTTGAATATGACTGGAAATACGTCATTTACATCGAGATACACTGTAAATAGATAAATATATAAATACATGAATATGTCTCCAGTGGCTGTCGAGTCAGTACTGCTTTCCTCATACTGGGTGTGATAGACACATGGGAGTCCCTGATGCAAAGAGCTCTAACAAACTTGAAGTTCATTGCTTCAAAAGAAGACTGGAAAAATGTACTGAAGGGAAGAGCTCTGTAACTAACTGGACAAAGTGCATCAGGCTCAGAAGTTACCTTAAGACTCGGAGAGAATTTGGAGAAAGTATGGTACAATTTATCTTGGCTTTGCTAGTTAAGCATCTGTTTATGGCCACTGTTGGAGGCTACTCCCTTGCTAGATGGTTTCTGATGACCCATTCTTGAGCAGCCAGATGCAACTTGGATTCCCTGGAAAAAGAGATGTTACATGACTGTGTAGACGATGCTTGTGCACATGGGATTTGGCTTGATACTGAACAGAATTCATGCATGAACAGTCCTCAGATGCAGAATCTGATTGGCATCAAGAAACTTCGCTAGTTTACTACAGACCTGTGCAAAATAGGTAAAAATATGCTGATTAAAAACTTAATGTTCTGCACTACACTAAGCAGATGAATAAATTGAATAAATTATTTGATTCTTAGGTTTGGCATCTGAAAGAAACATTTTAAATGGTTAATGGAAGTGCTTTCTACTTTTGGATAAAAACTACTGAAAGGGCTGACTCCGAAATATTTGAGAAGTTTGGTTTGTATTAATGTTTAAAGGTTGAATTCTTATCCCAAACTTTTTGGACATTCTTGGGCAGTGGATTGCATGTGAATGAGTTCTCCCATGTGGTTTGTAGGCCTTTTGCTTGGCAGTGTTAGATTTACCACAGGAAGAGCTTTTTCTCATGGCATTTTGGCTTCCGGTCACAAGTGTAGCCTGGAAGTCAAGAGGCGTGGGAAATTAAAAGAGGAAGGGAAACAGTTAACCAAAATTCTGTGAAAAGGCTTTGGATTCACTGGAAATTATGGGAAGGTCAGTCCTTATTGTATCCAGATCCATTCTCCCATGCCTAATAAATTACAGGATTAGCTCAACCCAGTTCAATATATAAAGAAACACTAAAATGTCTTATGTCTCTCAGTTTGCCAGCTGAGGACTTTTCACCCACCCTGTAGCCTCTAGACCAGCTGAGACAAACGGTTAACACCCTAGTTAAGAGAATCCTTATCTGTTCTCTTGGGAGTCCACACCATAATTAAGTTTGCAGTGCCTCAATGCTCTTCTCCCCCTGGTATTTAGCAATATTGGTTAATTATATTGTTTTTTAATCTAGTTACTCCTCTGAAATCCTTTGGGTTTTATGGATTTAGCTTGTTACATCTCTGTAAAGTAGGAGAACATTTTTTCATTTTTACAAAATGCATAAACTGCCCATAAAATGGCATAAAATGGACATATGACATTCCATAGTCTACACACAGAATCTGAGACAAATTGGGCAACAGAAGCCAGTTGCTCAGTTTTTGGACAAGTATTTTAACTCCAAGTTTATCCACGTGCTGTTGGAAGATACAATTTAGTCCAAACAGTTGTTCAAAACCACAACTGATTTAGAAATCATCAACCCTGCTCCACTCTCATCATTATCTAATCTGATGTTCTTGCCTTGGGAGTGTACCCTTCAATTTTCTCCTGAGAGAAGACTTCCTTTATCCTTAGTGCTGGTTTCAGTTGGTTTTTTTTTTCCTTTTTTCAAAGATTGCCACAGAGCAGCTTTTCCACCAGGGCACAGATCATTCTCTGTCTTCCCTTTACGATTCCCACCTCTGCCTTTTACTGAGAATGAAAACAACCTCACAGTAGAAAGAGAGGAATGGAGGTATCTAAACCTTCAAGTTTAATGGAAACTTGAAATAAGAAGTGTGAAAACTTCAATTGCACAATCCAGGTCATTTGGAAAGCTTGAATTTTCTGTTTGAATTAGAAGACCTTTTCAGAAGGGATTTCTGAGTTAAGTTGTCTGTTCATCAGTACCCCTTGACCCCATGGCATGGTTCAACTTTGTTTCAATAACGTCAATCATCCCAATAAGTGAGATATCTGTTTTTGTATGGAGGGTGTTAATTTTAGAGAGGTGGATCTTGGGTGTGCAAAAGCACAGATCTGATTTAGCTGCATATTTATTTCTACAAGTATGTGATCTGGAAGTCCAGCAAAGAACACTTGGTTTCACCTTCAAGCATTATCACCAATTTCATTCTGTAGAGGGTAATGTTCTAGTAATGTTTGGAAAAGTAAGTGATAGAGACAGTATTTTCTTCTTCTAAAAAAAAAATAATAAAAAAATAATATTGCATATTATGTTAGGGAGAGCTAACTCATGTGAAATATTCAAACATCCTAAAAATTGTTAAAATATATATTCACCTCATATACGAGTTGAGAGTGACAACTAAAAGAGCATTTCAGTAGTCCAGAGTTTGGGCTGTATCCAAGGGTTTCTGCTCAGCAAAATGAGTTAAAATGATCCTGTTTAGCCCTGTCCTTCCCCATAGAACAGACAGCATCTTCCTGTTACATCCCCAAGCTATTAAAATCAGCATAAGCTCCTGGCTGCGAGATTCATTGGCCCAGAAGAAAAGGAAGTGGTGGTACAGTTACGCAAGGACAGTTTTCCTTGGGAAATCTTTGGTCCTTTTGATTAAACAACTCAGTATTCGTCTGTCTCCTGGATTTATTGCAACAACTGTCTTTTTAAGAAAGACTTCAGGGTGATGGGATTTTACTCACAGGATACAGGTGAGATAAGCGGATCTTTGCTGGGGAGAAGGTGTGAAGGTATGGGAGAGGGATGGTTTCTGAATGCTTTGCTTCCCATGGCAGCTGCAATTATTGTTGTGTGGGAAACAAGATTTTAATCTTTGATCTTTTACATGGAATTGACAGTTTGGGAGAGATGTCCTTTTCAACCGACTTGCTATAAATCAAATATTTGTATATGGAAATAGCATTTGATTAGAAACTGTCTACTTTTCCTCAGCAGACATAAGGGCTCTGGTTTCAGAGCATCTGTCTTAATATGTTTATCTTCAGAGACATCCAGAATGTTTTACCACAGAAAAGTGATATGCAGGGATTAAATGACTCTCTCAAAGTCATATAGGAAGTCTGTGGCAGAGCAAGGAAATGAATCCACATCTCCTGAATCCTTGGCTACTATCTTAGCCACCTTTTTTTTCCCCTTGCAAAACAAATTTTGTGTTAGAATTTAAATTTCTGGTTGTACCTCAAGTCTCATTGGGAGTCCGGCTCCATACATTTAGTAGGGTCACTGTAAATTTTATCCAAAGCTCTTCTGACTCAGAAAGTGGAAAAATAAAGTAGGTCTTTTATGTAACTATGTCAGAGGCAACTTAGACAGCAGCCAAGCCTTTCAAGAAAAGTGGATTTCCCTTGTGTGTTCTGGCTTATAAATCCTGTCTCTTTTATTTTAGGAATATAATTGTTGCACCTTCCAAAACGACACACAAAGAGCCAACTGCAACAGTCAGTGTCTTGTGTGCCTGTAAGGGTCTTGGCCAATGCAAGGAAAGAGGGGTTGATATAAAATTAATGAAAATGAAAGACAGAAAACCCAAAACAAGTGGGTTTAATCGCCACAAATAACTCACTTTTGGCAAGACAACATCTGTTGGGTGTACATAGATTAGTCATTTTGTCTCTTGTGATCACTCTAATCAAGGAGAAGACTGGACCCTTCCTGGTGCTGATTCAATCCTCCTGAGATAGGTTTCTAAAATAAGTGTGGTGAATCATTTTCTAGCAGTTCCTGTCTCCCTTCAGTGGCTGTAGAGCACCTTACAATGGATACATGACTTGGACACAAGAGAAAAGCCAAATGTTATTTTTCTCATGTAGGTGCCAGTTGCAAATCTTGTCCTAAGGTGTATGCAAAGTGATTAAAGCATCTTTGTATTTTTCATTCTGATTGGCTCCAGTCACAAGTTCATCTGTAGACATTGCCTAAGAGGAAAAAAAACCCCCACAAAACATGGTGAATGAAGAATGTCCAAAATCTTTAAATTATGCAGAAGACATTTTCTTACACATAAATATAACTTCCTGACTCCATGTACACTTAAAATTTCTCATGAAAGTAAAATCTGTTAAATCACTTAGTTGTATTTCTTCTTCAGTATGTTAATGAAGGAAAGCGATAAGCATGAAGTAAAATCAGAATCTGCCCTGAAAAGACACTGTGCTGTCTTTTAGCTCTCCAGAAAATCCTGTTTGTCACTTGTCAGTACAGAGAAAGAACATCAAAACTCATAAACAGATGAGCTGTTCCATCCTTTAAGCAGGACATCAGGGACCAGTTGCTTCTGCTGCCTAAGGTAAATAAGTTCTTTTAGGGAAATGAAAATTCCTCTAATTTCCTTTCACTTTCCAGGCTGGCTTTCACCCATTATCTTTTTAAAAGTATCCATTTAGGGCATTTTTCACTTTAGAATCTTTCTTCAACCATGTGATTTGAGAAGAAATATCTTACCATTCATACTGCCTAATGTCTAGCACAACAGCACTTTGATATTTCTGAGTGCTACATATATATCATTAATTATTACACATATAAAATAATGTACTGGTATTGATTTAACAAATATAAATATTAATATTAATAAACATTCGAATAATTAATATTTTAATAACATAAAATCATCAAGCAAATGAAAAATCCAACGTAAGTGGTAACAGTAGCCGCAATGCAAAAGCCCATTGCAACACCAAAAACCAATTTCTGTCCCATGATGTTAGGAGTCTCATTCCTGCTTTGAAAGTCTGTAGCTTTCTGCAGCAATTTAATATCAAATTAATCTTCGAGCAGACTTCTGCAGAAACGCACTTAGGACAAATGTGATTCTTTCATTTTAAATTCTAGGAACAAAATGGGGGAAAAAAAAGAATATTTTTTCCATAATGATTGCACAACTGCAGAATAATCACATAGTTCTTTGCTAGTAGTTGTTTAATAACCTTGTTTTCCTAGGGAGCTCTTTCTGCCTTTTCCTTTTGCATTGTTTACATTTTTGTGCTTCCTTTCTTAGCAGTTCTGCTGGTGCAGGGTCTTGCACCTGAGCAGCACAGGGAACCACCCACGCTGCCTCTGCTGAGCTCACCACTCAAGCTGTTGACTCCAAAACATCCTCTGGCCTCAGGATTCCCTTCTGGCACCATGAGACCTGAGCTCACATCGTTGGGCAAAGACAAAACAGGAACCCAGCTTAAAATAGTAGATGATGCCATATAGCTTGTCTGGATTTTGTTTTTAACTGGGTCAACCTTGTGCCAGTGGAAGTGATGGCTGAGATGTCCATTTAAAGTCATAAAATGATCTGGGCTTGCTGGTGAGGACCATTCCCTCCAGGCTGTGCCAGGGTAAACCAGTCCAGAGCTACTTCCAAGCCTGACCTTCCATTCTTTCTCTTAATATCCCTCCAAATCTTTGACCATATCTGCTATTACCTTTGCAGTGTGCCTCAGTCCCTGCTCATCCCTTCTGCCTGCTCTTCCTGTCCTGTCTCCCAAATCCCCTCTTCTCCCTCCTGCTAATTCTTCATAGCACTCTGGCAGAACTCTAGGAAGGCACTTCCTATCCCACTGCAGGGTCGTTTGGAATAAATAATTCCCAGTTATTTTGTCTGCAGCACTATGGGTCACTTGGAGACGAAACTGAAAGGTTCTAATCCTGAACGGGAAATTATCAAGCCTGGTGAAGAAAAAGCAGATGTGTACAGCTCTTACAGTGCACCTGTGTTTTCTTCATTAGGAAAGCAACAGGCTTATGCTCTTTTTCAGTGAAAAGGAAGTAGGTATCCTTTCTTCAGACAACAGATATTAAACTGTGGTGATTGAAGGAAACCATAGTTTTTACTTGCAGGAAGAGATAATTTGCACTAAGGAATATTTAAATTATTGTCAAAAGAGATCACAGAAGCCTAATTAACATATTTTTTAAGAGAAATTGGGACACCAAGAAACTCTGGAGGTTTGATAAGAAACTATTAACAGTTTAAAATTCAGTTGGGACAGGACAAGATGAGCCTGAGACTGATCTTATCAAAATCACAGAGAGGCTGCTATGCGACACTATCCAAAAGACATGAAGAAATTGTAACATCAAGATGAAACTTATGCTGCCATAAAACAGTTGTGACTGTTTTCTGATTATTTCCTTTCTTTTCAAAACTACAGGATGAATGGTTAGAGATAGTTGCAGCAGTTTTTGTAAAAAATAGGATCTTCATCCACTGCTGCTAATACTGGTATCCCATGGGCTTCTTTTTCTGTCTGACTGCTACTCAGTGTTTTTATCAAAGATTTCAAAGGCTATTAGCAAAATAAAAAAAAATATGTGCATTAACAGGTGTTGGAACTGCAAGAAATGCCATATTAACCTGGGTACAAATTAACAGAGTGTTTTGGTTTAAGTTCGATTTCCCGGCCAATGCACCAAATAATGTTATGGTTTTGATTTGTCATTTAAGATATACTTATTTTCTGTTGTGTGACAGAACCAGGAGTAGAAGCAAGGCAGGCCTAAAACTTAGGAGGGTATAACAAGAAATTTATTAACTACACAAGGGGGGAAAAAAAAAAAAATTCAGAATAAGATTGTCAGACCATTCTTTCCTTCCCTTTTTCAACCTTCATAACAACAGAACAAACATACAAAAAACTGCTTCAATTAATTCCCAACTCAAACAGTCCTTTCTTCCGCTCACTTTGGAGTGAGAAGCTTCCTCTTGTTAGGCTATAGGGATTTTTTCCACAAGAAAGTAGAAAACAGTCTTCTCGTGGTTTCACTTTCACGATTCTGCATCCGCCCGGTATCTGCAGTCGTGGCACTCCTCCCAACTCNAAAAACCAAGGCCACAGTGCTGGAGCTTTGCCAGGATCTCAGAAACCAGCCACGCTGGGGAAGGGGGGGAAAGCGGCTGGGATTTTTATATTAGTTTGAGTCTCTCTGGTCACTGTCCATGGCCACCCCCCTTCTCTCCCTCTCTGCCAGGACATGCCAGCTCCCCAGACAGGGGGCCCAGCCCGGCCCCTGCCAGGCCCACAGGCCTGCAGTGGAGCCAGGCCAGGGCCCTGTTACCGGCACTGCTGCCGGAAAAGCCAAGAGGCCTCAGTTCCGGATTACCTCCTTCAAAATGTGTGTTCAGGGAGCAAACTAACTTTCTTCAATTGGTTTTTCACGCTGTCAATAATCAAACCAGCTTCCAATTGGTCACTATCCACTCCCAGGGGAGTACTCATAAAGAAAACTCCTCTTTGAGTTTTTCCTCTCCAGGTCAAACTACGACACAGAGATCATAGGGCAGAGTGAGATTACTAAAACAGGTGCATTCTAAACTCTGTGAACAATGAGACATGATTATGACTTTAAAATGGGCAAGTCAATGCTGCAAATCAGTAGCTCTGGAAAACATTAAGATTCTAACAAATGGTTATTTGTGAGTTCTAGTGATGTGTTGAGACTGTGTTTGCTGATATAAATTTTGGTTATAAAAGGAGCGGACAACTGAGTAGAAAAATAAATGGAATATTACTCCTCCATCTGGCACCAGGGAGAGCTTTTTGGGAGTCATCTATCCAGTTGGATGTCCACCCTGACAAAAGAACGTAGAAAAACTGGGAAGTGTTGAGAAAAAGCTGTGACAATGACCTGAGATTACAAATACTGGTTTAGAAATACCACAGCCTGAAAGCAATTTCGTGTAATAGATAGCTTTCTAATCCAGCAGGACAGGATGTAAACAAGATTCAATGACTGGAAGCTACAGTTAGACACAATCCAGACTAGAAATTTGCCTTTTTAACAGGGTGACAACTCAGCCATTGGATTATGGTGCTTTGTCTCTTCAGCTGAGAGCCTGAAATGCAGCCCAGGCCTGGACACTTGGCCTCAGTCAGCCTGAGCTCCGGGCTTGAAGCAGAAATTTCTGGAGAGGTGATGTAGCCTGTACTATGTAACAGTCAGTATAATTTATAATTTTCCTGTGCAGCTTTTGAAAACTCTGAAAAACTCCGTTTACTTGCTGTGGAAAACAGGACCAGAATTCTTGTGTCTTCAGGAGAGATGTGGCCATCCACTGAAGTGCACTCTGCAGAACCAGAGGAGGGGAAGAGTTTTATGAGGAATGTGCCCCACTGGATTGTTTAAACTCACTACATCTGTGGCAGACCTGAATGAGGTTTTAATATACATTAAAATGATTCCGTAGGCAGTTATATACTGTGAAGCCAAAACATTTCCTTTCCTCCCCCTTTCCCTCCTCCCAAGCCCTAAGGCTTTTGATTTACAGTAGAAAAATGGAGCCAGTAAATCTATACTGTTCTATAAACAGGGCAGCACAATGTGTGTTAAAATTCTGGGCAATTTCTTGTAATCGTATGTACTTAAGTAAAATTTACATGACCATTATGGGCTGCTCTTGGGCAATGGCTCTTTGTCAGCCTATAGTGATTAGCACCTTGGTGCTGCCAGGACAAAATTCTGTCAGCACCCCAAGAAGCAATTTCATCAGGTTTTTTTTTTTACACAGGCTTGTGGCTCACACTGGCCCTGCAGCCTCCTAGAACTTTTTATATTTTTTTCTTTTCCCTAGCCATGCAGTCTGACTCTTTGGATGGAAATTAAAACAATTTCAAGAATGAGGAGTTCTATCCTGTTTCTAAAAATAGCCCTGATCTTCAGCAGGGGATGTGATTCCTTAGCCATGTGCAACAAAGATGACCTCTTTGTCAGGTCTAGGCTGCAGCAGGAGGTGTCTGCTCCTGGTCTACTTTTACATGGCTTCAAAAATAAACAGGCAGTTCCTCTGGCTGGCCTCCCTCTCCCTCTCCAAAGGCAGGCAAGGAACATTCTGTACAAGCAAGCACTCACAATCATTCAAGGGGCCAAGCCTAATGAAGTTAATTGATGCATCAAGGACGTGTGTGAGGGATTTAACTAACATGTCCATGGGTTGCACAGCTACATATTATATCAGTGCACAGTAAACACGGCGCTGTAAGTTTGGGATACCCTACGGACGTGAGTTGAAAGAGAATGCATTTAGTTTTGCAAAATGGAGTCTTTGTGCTCAGATCTGAAACTTATGTAACATGCCAGGGACACCAGAATATATCACTTTTCTAAAAACAGTTGAGTAAACCAGAAATGTGTGTGATATTTTACAGGGGAAAAAAAAAAAGCGAATTAAGAAAAGGGTCACTTGAGTCCTATATGAATTACATCTTTTAGAAAAACATAACAGGGAAGGGAAAATTTTAAATTTAAAGCAACATGAATGTCTATGCAATGTGAACATGATGGAAAAATAACCCCTCTTTTAACAATCTTTAGTATCCAGGAATTAGAAAACTACACTACAGCAGCAGGCTCACTTGGAGAGTGAAATTTGAAGTGACAGATGAGTGTCCAATGCCCCATTCCATCAGTGCAGAAGAATTAGCTGGAATAAAAGAAAAATGTATGTTAAAACATGTTTTGTTTGTGAGAGACAATGCTCAGTGTTAGAACAAGAATCTGGGTGGGTCACTTTGACAATTAGCTCCATTAAAGTGAATGGTGACACTAAAAAAATGTTGATATATTAATATGTGATCAAAGCTCATCTCCACACACAGAGAGGTGCACAAGGAGAAAAAGGCAGGAAGGAGAGCCCAGGTAAAACCCTGCCATGGATACTATCCCAGGAGACATCAACCCCTCAGTGGTTCATCTCCACACATGGGGAGGAACAGAGTGGGGGAACCCCAAAAACCTCCTCAGAGAAATGAAGCCTCACGTTGGCCCCTCCAAGGGCAGCCACAGGGGATTGCCAGCCCCAGCACCCACCAGTGACACCAAGTGAGGTAAAATCACCCAGAACATCTCTCCAGGTACCTCAAAATGGAGGAGTCACAGCCAGGTGGAATGGGACACTTTACAGGATGCAGGGGAAAGGCATCTCGGGTCTGTACCAGATTTTTGGGGTGTTTTGTGAAGGAAACAAAAGCTGGGAGGGCAAGAAATTGAGGTGGTTTGCGAAAGAGGAAGCATGGAAATTAGGGACAAAGGGGACAAAAGGGGCTGATGTAAACAGTTTCTTGCCCATATATTTTTCCAGCTGCACCCTCTGCCTGGCCTGGCCATCCCAGTCAGTCCTGCCTTTCCAATACACACACTGCTCCTGAGGGTTACCTGTGTTTGCAGGTCTGAGTGGCAACCACTGAGAGACCCCTGGCCCAGGCCAGAGGCGTTGCTCGGTGCTTCTTATGGTGAGAAGCAAGATCTACTTTCCCTGTGAGGAATGGGTTATCTTTCTTCTAACAGTGTTAAAATTTAATTTAAATAATTGCAGAGCTTAATTTTCTGGAGTAATGATTGAGTAAAGAACTTGAACATGGACTTCAGCAGAAGAGATGTGGAGAAGTACCCAGAAGAGTAAGTGTGACTGTAGGTACATTATTTGATGATTTTCTGGGTCTTTCTAAGTATATTTTTCTTAAAAAAAAAACCCCAAACAACCAAACAACCCAGTGATTCTGGGTCACTGGGCACATCATACGGAAAGCATTTAGCAATAAATGTTGGTGTCATCATATAGACATTTGGACAGAGAGTGGTAGAGTGAGTCCCTCCTCTGCCACGGTCTTCCAGTGTGAGCTTGGGTCTGCTGTTCAAATCCTTTGCACTGTGGTTTTCCCATTTGTAAAGGTGAGCTGTAACTACCCTTCCTTAACTCACAGTAATTTTGTTTGAGGCTAAAAGATGGCATGGAGTAAGGTGCTAAAAGCTATGTCACTGTGAAAGACACGAGTAGGTAGGTGAAATGATAGTGTGCGTAAAAACCCAAAATCTTTACTAGTGAACTTCGTAGAGGGAGGTGCTTGGACAAACTGGACAACTAGAAAATTAGGCTCTCATTGTTTATTGTTATTTTATAAAGTTTTTAATTAGTTTTTCTCAGCTTAAGCATTCTATTTATCTCCATGTTTCCCGTTTTCTCTTTCCCATTTTTTCTGGCACTGAAGCCACCATCAGGCATTTGAGCCAGAGAATCCCAGATCTAAACTGTTTCAAAGGCTGGAAGATGAGGGATGAAAACAGAGTTTTGGCTCCTAAAATGTAAGGTCAGCTGGGGATTCAAATTCCACTGAGTTTCGGATTGTGTGATTGTGAGATTCCAGTTCAAGCCCATCTCTCCAGTCATAAGGTGGAATTCATGACATTAAAATTCTTTCCACAGCACGAAAGGGATGTCATCATAAACACTACATTATGACTTCCCTACAGGTTGCTGCAGAAGAGGAATCTAACCCAGGAACAGCAGAGACATTTAAAAAACATCATGACCTTTGAGTAACAGAAAACATGGGAAAATCTAAGTCTTAAAGAAACTAATTTGATTCTGGTTTGGCACTCTGTGCAAATCCCTGCATAAAGAGAAATTTAGGCCAGGGATTTCTACTCTGCTGCCTCTTTAAACTTCAGGCACAGTTTTGCATATAAGTGTTCTAAATCTGAGATCTTCAAGTGTCCTGAACCAGGCATTGATGCTTCTAAAGTGTAGCAATTAATTAGGAGAATGCCATTGTGAGAAAGGCAACCACAGTAACACTCAAGCTCTGAATCTGGACATGGAAAAAATAACAAAGCAGAAACAAAAACAAAGAAAAGAAACACAGTCTGTGTTGGAACCTTTCTAAAAATCATATGCAAGAATCCAGATGGAGAGAGTGCTGGCTGCTGTTCATGTCTAACATGATCAGCAGATAGATGAGTGGCTTGGAGACGTGAGAAGTGGGCTAGAGAAAGTGCCAGACTGCTAGCTGGGATTTCAAGGAGTGTTTGTGGTAAGCCACAGTTCAGATCTTTTTTTTTTTGCTGTGGCCTGAGTGCTGTCTTAGAGACCGTGAATGGAAACTTAAGGACCAAATATTTTGGGGCTGGTCATGATTTCAAGATAGTGATCCCATTTTCCAACCTGTAAGCCATTTCCCTTTTAAATCTTGTGAGCACCACTGAATCAAAAAAAACAAGCCAGTCTCACTTCACCAAAAGGCTTGTAGCACACAGACCACGGTATTATTAAAGGAAAGGGCTGCATAGGTGCTCTCCTCTTCCCAAGTTTTAAACTTTTCTTTTAATTACCTTTCAATTTTCCTCAGCCTTAACTACCCCAGGGTTTTGGCTGGGCAAAGTCTCTTTCTCTTTGCATCTCCCTACCCTGCTGCTACTGGCAATGCCCTCAGCCTCCCAACTTCTTCTCCCAGTGGACCTTTCGTGTTTCAGTGGTCACTTTCAGCCTGTAAGGTTCTGTCCAGGCTTGTTCAAGTGGTTTAGACTCTTTTCCCTTTCACCACTGCTGTTACATAAGGAGGCAGTGAAAGACAAACCTGGTAAAGTTCCTGCTGTGAGTATGTGTGGTCAGGCTTTTGTGGACAAAAGTGGTGGTTTCCTATTCCCAGACTTGCTAGAGTGCAGAAGAAAAAGGATAAAAGCCAAAAAGGACATGCAGTGTTTATGCCATCCAAAGTATCTCACCCCTTTGGTTGGTGTCAGGTCCATTGACTCAGCCACAGACTGTTTCTTATTTGCTCAAAGAGAGAAGCTGCAATTACAATTTGACAGGTGACAGTGTTATCCTCCTTGCTTTCTGTATTCTCTGGAATATCCAGTAGTGCTTGCTTAGACCATTCCAGGTTCTCAGCACAAGAGCAAGATCTGGAAAGGGTTATTTGACATTCTGATTTGCAGCAGATCCTGAACTAACCCAGAAAGTGAGGAACCAATCGGCCTGCAGCTTATGCTTTTTAATCTGTTAAAAATCCTCTACCAAATGGGAAACAGCAGGAAAGGCAAGGTTCCCAGGTATTGGAATGATGTTCCAGAACCCTAGGGGAAAATACGCATTAAGGCTTGAGCATTTACTGCAGATGTCAGGTTGTTTTATAGGCTTGATTCAAAGCCCATTAAAGTCAACAAGCATCTTTATTTTGACAGGTTTTGGATGAGGCCTATGCATGTGGAGGGGTCTTAAGTGACAGCTGGCCTGAGCAGGACTGATAGAAACTCTTTACAGAATGCATGCAAAGGGATTTCCGAGCAGAACACCCATGGAGTATTTCTGTCTCTATAGCCATGCCATGGGTACACACACACTGCTCCAGAAAAGGGCCCAGCACTCTGTGCCTCTCAGTGCTCCAACACCATCCGCAAGCTGGAGAGGGAGAAAAGCCCTTTTCCGCTTGGATTTCCCCTTTAGCACAACTTTATGTGCTTGAATAATAGGAAACAGCTCTTTCTATTTCTGTTCAAGCTCTGGAGGCTTGGATTTTCCCCAGAATTTTTGATTAACAGCTGAGCCTAAATCAGATCTGCCTGGGGTCTCCTTTGCCTTACTGACACATCATAATATCCTTTCATCTGCTATTCCAAGCCAGTTCCTGGTTCTGTCAAGCAGCTTACTCTCTCCAAGAGAGACCACATCAGTCCCTCTCTCTTCCTTAAACCTTCCTGAGATGTTTCAAAGCAGGATTTCCATCACAACAGGGAAATCCTCTTTGTTTGACTGCCTCTGAACCAGACTCCAAAGGACACTGGATTTTGCAGGCTGTGAGATGGATTTTGTTAAATGTAAACAGCTTCTGTATACTCAAGTGCATTTCAGGTTTACCTGGGTGGCTCAGGGGCCAGCACAGTGAAGCCACAGAGGTGGATTTTCACAGCACTTCATGCAAATTAAAGCACTCCCACAGCACTAGCTGGGATCTGTACATTATTCCTCACCATCAGTCATACAGAGAAAATCCCTCCGTGTGGTTTGAACTTGAATAGATTCATTTCTTGGAGGTGGAGGAGACCAGACTAAACCAAATAAAACTCATTTGCAGTTTTATATGGGCTGCCATTTAATCATCCCTGAATTAACTGAGTCACACTGGAATTTTTTTTTGGAAACTTGATAGCACTGGCAATATAAAACTGTAGCAAAAACTGTAAAAGGTGAATGGCCAAATGGTAAGATTACTCATTTGTGGACTGCATGAGTAGGAATGCAGCCAGAACAAAGCCAAAGCTCAGATGGAGTTGAAACTCTCAAGGAAGGTAAAAATCAGAAGGTTTTGTGTGTACATGGGTGGAAGAAAGGGCAAAGACAGCATGAATCCATTGCTCAGTGGGTTCAGGGTCCTAGTGACAAGCTACAGGGAAAAAGATGTCATTCACAGCTCAGATTTCACATGTGAGACTTGTCCTCAGGCCTCCTGAGTTTCTGAGCCTCCTATCACAGCCTGTCAGAGCCCACAGGAAAAAAGAGCTGGGGATCCTCTCATCCAGCTGAGGCACAGAGGTCCATCACAACACACTGGGGGCATCCAAGGCTGCTAAAGGAGCTGGCTGACGTCAGTGAGGAGCTCATTTCTATCTCCTTTGACAGATTCTGGCAATGAGGGAGAATTCCTAATGCCTGGCAAAAGGCAGGTGTTGCACCCACCCCAAAAAAGGGTAAGAAGGATCCAGGGTATTTGTAGCTGGCCATCATAATTTCAGTCCTCAGGAAAATTGGGGAGCAAATGCTCCAAGAAGCTACTTTTTAAACACATGAAGGAAGAGAAAGTAACTGGAGGGAGCTGGAATGGATTTATCAAGAGAATTTGTTGCCTGCCCAGCTTCATTGCTTTCCCCAACAGGGTCTGACATTGTGGACAACAGGAAGGAGAGGGATGCTGGATGCCCTGATTCTCACCAGGCCCTCAAAACAGCCTCTTGTAGTATCACAATGAGTTATGAGACATTGTGAGGTACAGCTGAATGAGAAAACAGAGTGAGCTTTTACTACTACTCTTTACCCTTAGAACTCAGCATGCCAGACCCTGAACTGTTCTCTAAGTGACATGAAGAGTCCTTTTGCACTTTCCTTCATTGTGGAACAAGATCGACAGTGGCTGTTCTAAGGAAGATTAAGACCTTCCCAAATACAGAACCTGCCACCTAACTGAAATCATGTGGAGATATGCAATAGATGAGACTAGAAAGACAAGAGTGTTTAAAATGCTTTGCCTCTGGTTATCCTCAGAGAAGAATACAGTTAAAAAGGGAATTTTGGTCAGAATAATTTAACAAAGCACTTATTTAAGCTGCACAAATGTCACCCAAACTCATTCCTACGTCCAAGTAAGCACCAGTTAAAGCCAGAGGGACATAATGATGAAGGAAAACCATCTTCTTCCCATTCTATCAACCCAAGCTCAGCATTGAGGAAAGCTCAGACAACCCCCAAGCAGTTGTCCCCATTGAATATTCTTCCAGAAAGTAATATTTATGCTTTAAATGGTGCTGGCCACGTTTTTTGACATTTTTCCCTAAGGATACACATCTGTCCATCCTGCTTCTTAATGACTCGTAGGAGTTTCAGGTGTTTCATTAACAAATCTGTAACTGACAATTATATTGCTCCTTCTTACACAAAAAAAGACAATGAAGTAACAACTTCAATAAGCTCACTCAAATTGTTGGGAATGTAAACAATTGCATGGAACAAAACTATGGAAAGGAAAAGAGCAGTAGGGCATTACTGTAGTGTTAAATTTTGTCTGGGTATTTAAAAAAAAATAGGGTTTTTTTTCCCAAAAAAATGTGTCTTCTCACTTCCTATTCAACACTTTCATTACATAATGTCAAATATGTCAAAACATCTCCAAATTCCCTCATGCTGACAATCAGGTTATGCTTACACAAAGTTTGTATGTGTCCTTCTCTGGCAGACACCAATTAAATGTCACTGTTTTAATTGCTGTTTTTAGAACTGGCTTTTATTTGTTGCCAGATGAGGTCACAAACTGCTTCCTGTTGGTTGCTAGACATTTTCCTAAAACTCAGAACTGACAGCAGATGCTCTTTCCGTTGTCCACTCGATTGCTTTACGTAAAAGGAAGGAAATGTTTGGGGAGACGTGAAGCCATGGGACACTGGTCAAGAGGTTGGGAAATATTCATCCCCCAAGCAGTCCCTGCAGCACAGGAAGATTTCAGCCACTCCAAGCTGCAAGCAGACAGCTGTCTCACTTCAAGTGGGGATCTTTCAGGAGGTCAGGGTGCTTCATCACTGCTTGCCACAGCTCAGCCTTCATGCTTCACACAAGTTCCTCACCCAGAATCACACTTCTCTATAATGCCAAATTTTTGCCCAGAGGCCAAGTACCAGAACAAGTTTGCAGTCTTGTGCTGCAAGTACAGCCTGATGATGTGAGCCTGGGATACTTCCAGGGAACTCACTTCTCCCCATCCCAGCAAGGCTGTAGCACCCCATCACTCTCGAGGTTGGTGTCAGGAGACATCCCAGCATTTTCCCACTCATTCCTTCCATGGTCTGTTCATGTGAGGGCCTTCTGTTTATTCCCCAGAGTCCCTGTGTAAACTAACACTAACTTTTGATCCCCTGTGGTACAGGCAGCCCATAACTCTCACAGACCTCAGAGTGAAGGCTGTGGGAACATTTGCCAGCTGAACCAGATGATATCCCCTGTCACACCTGCTCTAGAATTCTGACAGACCAGGTGAAATGTGATATTGGCATCCACTACATCTGTACAGACTGACACACTGCTTTAAATTGTCTGAGACATCAAGATGAGACCCCAGTAGACAGCATGAAAAAAATAGCATTTTTGAAAAATGCAAGAAAAATTAATTCCTCAGGAAAATACATTCTGTTCACTGGGAAATCTTTTCCTCAATACCATTTGAAAAATACAGCTAATCAAACACAGCTCCTGGTATAAAGTGAAAATCAAAGCTTCCCTGAAGCAACAATTACCAGATTGATTCTATACACAATATCAATTCTCAATGAAAATTACTTAAGACAGCAAATGAATGGAAATAGTACAAACTAGTTTGGTGACCACCTGCTCCAAATCAACTCATCCAGATGAGATTTTGTGGGATGCTGTAGTGAAGACAGGGGGTTTTCTACCCAATGTCTTTGGAGAGTAAGTAATTTTGACAAAACCTTTGTAGTGTCATTGCTCAGCATGTGTCTTTGAGCAGGAGAGCTTAGATGGCATTCCTATTCCTATTCCTATTCCTATTCCTATTCCTATTCCTATTCCTATTCCTACTCCTACTCCTATTCCTATTCCATTCCACAATAGTGGTCTCTGCAAGGATGAAACTGAGGAGCTTTCAAGAAATCAAAAGAATAAAGTGCTATATATGCCATGAGGGATAGCAACGCAGTACTTTCCTTCAGAGTCCCATGCACAGCTTTGCAGACAATTCACCTTTTTCCCAAAACAGCTATCAGACCCAAGTCCATGCATTGAACAGGAGATCATAAATCCATCGTTGCTGAGGGCAGAGAGGAGTGAGATCTGGAGGGATTGCAGCAGCTGTGAGGAGTGTATGTTGGTCCTTACAGGTGGAGTCTGACTCTCAGAAGCTGCCAGCTAATCCCAGCATCCAAAGGAGGCTTATGAAGATGGTGAAGGGCATAGAGGAGAAGCCATATGAGGAGTATCTGAGGTCACTTTGTCTGTTCAGCTGTAGAAGAGCAGACTGAGGTCAGAGCTCACAGCAGTTCTGCAGCTTCCTCATGAGGGGAGGAGGAGGGGAAGGCTCTGATCTCTGCTGTGTGTGACCAGGGACAGGACCCAGGGAAAGGCTGGAGCTGTGTCAGGGCAGGGTTAGGGTAGATATCAGGGAAAGGTTCTTCCCCCAGAGGGTGTTGGGCACTGAACAGGCTCCCCAGGGAATGGTCACAGCCCCAAGGCTGCCAGAGCTCCAGGAGCGTTTGGACAATGCTCCCAGGGATGCACAGGGTGGGATTGTTGGGGTGTCTGTGCAGGGCCAGGAGCTGGGCTGGATGATCCTTGTCTGTGCCTTCCAGCACAGGATAGTCTCCAGCTCTGATTCTGTGAACTCACTACAATTCCTATCTCTGTGTATGCCAAAGCACATCCCATGTTTTGATGTCTGCCATGCTGCTGGAGCTCTTCTCAGTTCAAACCAGCACTGTGCACCAGCACAAGCCCCAGTTCACAATTCCCCACCAAAAGGATTTGGCAGTGTGCACACCCTGAAGGTTTAGGTCAGACTCACCATTCCCACATTCCTTGCAGCTCTCCTTCGGTTCCAGGCCGTGTGGAGTTTGTGGCAGGAGTACATCAGCTGTTTATGGACCACAGTGGATGGCTGCATAAAGATAAATCACAGAGAGCTTCCTTTGTCTCACATACCAGGCTTTTCAAAAAATCTACTAAAACATACTCACACATCATGAATTTGGGATTTTAGGAGTATTGGGGATTATTATGTTAATGCTCTTCACTCGCTGACTTCCACAACATCTCAGGCAATAGATCTGGATCTCTCACTGAAACCTCCCTATGACCAGTCATTGATCTTTTCACTTTTTCCCAAGCACTTTGGTTGTACTGGAAATATTTTTAAATTATGAATATACTTGACTTAAAGTTGTCTTTCTGCTTACTCCCATCACTTTTAAATCTGTCCCTGAATTGCCCTCAGAAATATATATGCAGTGACAGGGTGACTGAAGGAAACAGCCATGCTGGTCTGAACATCTGTGAGATGGGAGCGAAAAGAAAAAAATGTTCAAGTTACCCCTCCTTAAAAAAGTGACAGATGTGAGTAAGAGGTACCACTCATGAGACACCTCTGTGGAGTAAACATTTTGGAATAATATTCCAGGCAACAACTACAGAGGCTCTAACAACAGATTGACCAGCCATTTATTACATTTCAAACAAAATGACTCAAAGGAAAATGTTCCAAACAGGCACCACTGGGCATTTGACTCAGCCCAAGAAGTGTTTTAACTATTTCTTTGCCACACAGCATACACGTGCCTCCTGTAACCCATGCCCTTCTACATATGCACAGCACATCTGACTAGTTTTTCCACCAACTTGCTAAAGCCTGTAGCCATCACAGGGTGCTATTATTTCCTCTCAGTGTGGGATATCAGGTCAAAACTAATTATTTAGCTATTTTAAACTTTTTCTTATTTTGTTTCTTTTCTTTCTTTTTCCCCTTTCTTAAATAACATTAGCATTCTGGGTTAGCTGAAGGGCTAAAACCTGGTTTTAATTTAAATATAAATAAAACCAGAAGTGACTGTGTGATTGTACTAAAAATAAATTGTTTTCTTTTCTAAATGTTTCACTGATCTTAAAATTGGGGGAGGAGGGAAACAGGACAGGATGTCCAACTCTTTTTTAGTCTGAGGGTGCCTCAATCTGTGGCATTCTGTCTCTAGAGAAGTGGGTCGTTTCTGAGATACCATCACTTTATCTGGAAATGTATTTACCACACTTTACCAGCACATCTATTCAGAATGTGGTTCAGAAATCATGAGGGGAAATCACACACTGTTAAGACAGAGCATTCTTGAGCGAGCCCCAGTTATGGCAAATTCAGCAGCAGAAAAAGACGCTGTGGTGAGTGCAGTTACTGAAATTTTCCAAATAAATAAAGCAAACAAGTTGCTCCAGGAACAAACTTGTACCTATATGATTTATAATAGCAGGAGTTGGGCCATGAAGGCAAGATGAACCCAATGAACCAGCAGTCCCAGGCCACCCGTGGGCTGCAGGGCTTGTAACCAGTCCGTGACAGCTGGGACAGACCTCATCTGCTCCGAGGTGTGTGCGGCTTCTAGCAGTGCTCAGCAACTTCTACTGGCTTGCAGGCTGCTGATGAGCTCCAATGCGGGTTAGTATCAACAGGGAAAAATATAGGGATCCTATTTACAGCCTGCTGGCAGCAGATAGGTAAAAAAAAAAAAAAAAAATCCCTTCTCCAAAATCAATGTTTGCTTTACTGAGGGCCTCCTTAGGTGTACATTGGAAACAATTCTGTCTGTCTTCCACCACAGTTCAGCCACCCTACAGTTTGGTGTGCCAGCCAGTAGTAGTTAGCAGTCCAGAATCAACAGGTTTCTGCTGTTGAGCACTACCAGACCATATTGGCCAAAAGCAGATGGAAAATGTTAAATGTGACATGGCACCTGATGAACGGTGATAAAGAACAAAAAGTAAAGTAGGCACTGTGGGCACCCTGGCTCTTTTTTACCCTCTTTGTGGCATGACACACTGGCCCACACCTCTGATGTGAGGAGTGTTTCAGCAGCAGGACTCTTCCCCTGCAGCATAAACCAGCCCATCCTCTCATTCCTTCTAAACCCAAAGGATGTCATGGGACTGATTGTCTAGTGCTGTCACTGTCACCTTGTGCAATCATTTAATCCCGGGCAAAGCCACTAAAAATAAAATCAGTGTGAACTCTCAGTTAATGTCCTTTGATAGCAGGGACTTTACCCCTGCTGTTCAAAACCATGGCTGGCCATCCAATGCACAGAGAAAGGGAGAAGTGAAGACAGGCTGAAAGCAGGACGTGTACTTTGGCCTCCTTCTATTATCCTGTCTACATGTAGTTCTCTATGCCCGCACCTCTGCAGATGAATTTTTCAATGTGGGGGACTCCCACATCCAGAAAATGTGTGTTACTAACACTTGGCATTCTGATTTAAGGTTAAAATAATTTCTTTTCTCTTTACCACTTTAAGTCAAGTTATGAGGTTCAAGTGCTACATAATCCATGTTCATTCTGACCTCATTCTTTGGATTCTAGGTGCTAATGGAAAGGTAATATTAAGGCCCTTGCTAAGGGGGATAAGTTTTTTCTCAACAAGTCAGTGGAGTGACCTTTCAGAACCACAAACTCTGTTGGGTTAGATTTCTGCCTGGTTTTCTGAGTGGCAGATGCTCCTCAGACACTGCATTCTGTGATATTTGTGCAGGCATGGCAATCTCTGTTTGCTAACACAGCCCCACACATGGAATGAAACAGGGGATGGGTTTCTGGAGCTGGCCATGAAGCCAAGCAGCCCTGGGCAGTGAAGGCAAGGATGGACTTTGATCAATGTGATTTCATTGGAAGCAGAAGGAAGAACAGTTACTTGCTACCTAAAGGCCATTTTCCAGCATTAGCTCCCTGCTGCACAGCCTTGCTTGGGGTCGGTGGATAAAACTGCCAGCCCAGAGACTGGAGTCAAAGGGACCCTGCACAACTCTGCCCTCAGGTAGAGCTGATTGCAAGATCAGGCCACAAGCATGGGAGGATTTTTGTGCCACTGGACACAAAACTGGAACTCCAGTCCCTTGAGCAAGGAGCAACCCATGCAATGCAAGTTGAGTACAGAAGAGTGTTTGGAAAAAACTCCTCCCTTTCGGTGTGCCACCAAAGAAGCAAAACTGTGTGCCAGTGGACAGAGATGCTGCGTTGCTAAAATAGTTATTTCATCTCCAGCTAGCTGGTGGCACTGCACACACCTTCCCCTTGGTGTTGTGCTAACAAACAACACCCTCCTCAGGGCCTGACCTTCTCCAGGCTGGCCAGATCTGCCAGGGCTTCGTTTATGCACCTGGCACATACTTCAGTGGGCCACACTGGAGCAGGAAGCTAAAACAGGCTTTTTTCTCCTCAAAAAAAGAGAAGAAAGGGTTTGTTGCAAATCATTCCAGCACTATCAGAACCCCTTTTCCTACCTACCCCCATGTCTTACTAAAAGGAATGTGCATGGTTATTATACCAATTCCATGCTGTCATAGTTAGATCCTGAAAAGAGTGTGAAATGTGCTTTTCCACATAATTTACTGTTTCCCTGTGATTCATGAAGCCTCTTTTTCACATGAATAATTGGTCACTTCTTGTTTATGTATCACCATGGTACACAGCTCCTAGCAGGCCAAAAAAATAGGCGCAAAGCTAACATTTAATCATTAGAGCCACATGCAACCTTCCCCCCACCCTTGCTCCCAACTCCTTGCTTTTTACCTCCTCCCATAAAAAGAAGGCACAGATTTTTTATGGAGGAAATAATTCCTTAAAAAAAATCCCAACAGTTTTACCTTCCTTAGTACTCATTAGGAATTATTTTTTTCTCCATGCTTATTTTGTGTTTCACATTTTCCAGTGTAAAGAAAACAACTGAAGAGTCCCTTACAAACAAAGTGAGAAGGTGGAGAAGGAGGAATGTTCTAAGTGCATGGCTGCATGGCCAGCCTTCCAAGTACAAATTTGTTTATTTCTCAGGGAAGATACAGTCAGGACATCACTTACCAATGGTCACCTGAATTAGAAAGCACCTCAGCATGTTCTCAGAATAGCATTTCAGCTTCTAGACACTTTAACGACACTTAGTTTTTACAGTACAGTAAACTGAGGTACAAACTAATTTATTACCGTGAATCACTGCTTAAGCAACTCTGCAGTCAAGCTTTGATTTGCAAAACTCCTCTGCCTTCAACTACAGCTTTTCAAACACACATGCTTAGCTTAATGTGACAACATCTGTAATGGGTAAGTGTGGACCTCTGTGTGTGTGGATATTGGTGCTTCCTGCTTGGAAAGTTGAGGACCACCTTGTGCAGTATTTTGACAATATGAAAAAGAAAAAAAAATCAAACAGACATTTTGTCTTGACAGCATCATAATATGGCAAGCCAAAAACACATCAGAAAACAGCAGTCAGCAGGGACACTTAACAGCATAGGAAAAAAACATATTGGCTTAAGACTGGCTATCAATCCAGCCCAGTAGGTCATGTGATTCTACAGAATGAATGCAAAAAACAAAAAAACTGAATGCAAAATAAAACAGAATATTTGTTGTTGAGAATACATGAGGACATTAATCTCCTTTTTACCACAAACCCAAAGCAACATCAGGTTTTAAGACTAGAGAAAAAAATAAAAATAAAAAGCTAAGTGGTTTTTACCTCATATAGACATGAGACAAAACCAAAGCCTCAAGATCTGATCTTGTTAAAAAAAAACAGAAGGGTGAGCTGTGACGTTTTTGTTTTCCTTTTTTTTTTTGGCAGCCAGGTAGAAACAGGAGGGAGTGAAACTTTTGTAAGTGTCAGGGGTTAGGACATGGGAGGAGAGAAGAGGACAAAGGAGAGAGAAAAACAACTGCTCAGAGTTGACTTTTCTGATTCAAATACACCTTAGCAGCACTCAGTGGAAAGCAGACTCAAAAGTGGAAAGAATTTCTGGATCCAGATCAAGACAGCAGAAATATCTTAATCTTTGCTGGGCCCTAATCTCCTGAGAAGGCTTGTGAGAATTTGATCCTGTCATTCCCAAACTAGAATCTTAAAACTGATTTGGAGCAGAACTATAGTTGGTTTGAAAATATTATTACTTCTTCCTGTGAAAAAAAAAAAGGAACAAAAATGGAAAATAATTCAGCCAAACCCAAAGTGCATGGACTCATTACAAGCTCAGGAAATCAACTCTATTTAAATCCCTTTCAGCACCACTCTCCAACTTTAATAGTGCGTGTGTGGAAGCAAACATTACACAGAAGTTCATCCTGGTCTCCTGCTTCCGTCTCCCCACCCCAACCCGAGTTCTGCATCTCAGTGGTCACTATTTGTATTTTCTTTCTGATTAGCCTTGTTAAGCCTTTCTCTCACTAACCACCATTTTCATTCTTTTTGGTATTTCTCACTCCAAGGTTTCTGTGATTTTCAGTATGGCACCCTTGCATTCTTGTGTTTAGTCCACTCCCTGCTCTGCTGATTCCTCTGGTGCCAGCTCCCAGTACTGCATGCTCCTTTCTTATGAGCTGCTTTGTTGTTCCCTTATTTTGTCTTCTCTCATCCAGTCTTCTGACCTTCAGGATGGAACATCTCAATGCTGGTGTAGTTCACCCAACTTTCTGTTTGCTGTTCTCTTGTGCTGCCAGGACCCTCATCAGGAAATGTGTGCTGAGGAAGGAAGGACTTGGGAAGAAGGAGCAGTGTCTCCCCTGGCACTGGATGCCAGCCTCTTCCTCTAGGCTGTGTCCTTTCTCCCTCCTTCCCCTGTTCTTATTCTCCCAGCTTCTGATGGATGGCAGTAGAAGAACACTGTGAGATAAAGAGCTGTGGGAGACTTCCCACTGGTTTTCCAGCCCCACTGACACCGCTGGAGTGGGGATCCACTTTAAAGGAGTTGTCACTGAGGCTCCAGTGTCAGGGTGTGTCTGGTGGGCTGTCCTTGGCCAGCTCTAGATGCCCACCCAGCTGCTTGCTCACTGTCTTTCCTCAATAGAACAGAGGGAGAAAAACAAGAAGAAAAATCTCATGGGTCAAGGTAGCTCATCTAACTGTCAACAAAACAGGTTCGTCTTGGGGAAAATGAATTTAATTTTATGCCAATTAAAATCAAGTCGGATGGTAAGAAACAAATGAAAAATTAAAAAAAACTTATCTTCCTGGCTTGTTGTTTTTCCCCCAGGCTCAAATTCCCCTGTGGGGACACGCAGGCTGTGTCTGGTACAAGGCAGCCTCCACAGTTCCCCTTCACCAAAACCTCAACACCAACACCCAGTACAGTATGTATTTTATTAATTTATTATTTTACTATTATAAAGCTCCAGGTTCCAGCATCTAGAAGTTTGTCTTTTATTCTGAATCAGTTCTAACTTCTGAAGGTGGATTCACTGATCTATTCCTCTGCATGTTGCTGAAAAGACTGAGGAGAATTTGTAGAACTGCAAATTAGTAAGAGCTTTTATATTTGTTTCTTTTCAAAGAGTAGCAGCATGTTTCTTATTTTAGTTATAAATGTGTAGCCTTGTTATTTTAATTTCATGCTTAGTGCAGTTTTCACCTGTTCCATTTTTTCAGCCTTGGACTATCTTTATATTTAGGCAAATTTTTCTTGGATGTTCATAACATCTCTTTAGTGTTTGATACTACTTTCTTTAGGAAATAAACAGTTTTATCTAGCCCTGAAAGTCAATAACCCCTGTATGTTGATAATTCAAAATCACTTTTTTGCAATAATTGCTTTTTTTCCCTTGCTTGACAGGTAACTCTCAGATACTGAATTCATTTTGAAATGAGCAGACTTCATACGTGAGTAGAATCCACATGGCTCAGAATTATCACAGCAATCCATGGTTTCGTCTGGAAGTGGTGGAAAACACCTTTCCCAAGAAACACTGAAATCCTGATTATTCTGAGCAAGTTTACCAAGATCTTTTTTAATTTTCCTCTAAGCTAATGATGATGAGCCATTTGCTCCACCTTCCTCTTGCTCCATGCAGTGCTGCTCTGCTTGGAAATGCATAGCAGCAGACCTACTTCAAAGGACAATAAAAATTACTCTCCAGCATGGCCATTTATTAATGTTTTCCATTATCTTACATGTCAAATATTGCAGCATTGGAAAAAAGAATATTCATATTTCACGTTATTAACTCGGTCTTAGTCCAGTATTAAATCATTATTTACTTACTGTACTAAATTTAATCTTCTTATACTGCTGATGGATCATTATTCTTCCACAATTTTTCCTTTTTTTCCATCGAAAGACACAAGCTACCTTTTGCTATTGATTTGTACAATGAGAACCAGTAATTTTCTACTATTTTTCCAGTAAATTCAGGGTATGAATCGCACACTCTGTGTGCTCTAATGGGTCCAAGTCCATTGAATTGTCTTTGCTTCAATGAACTTCAGGAAGACACAATAAGCTTTGAAAATTTATGTCTGTGTCTGCTGAGGACCTGTTGTTAGCCAATTTTATTAATGCTCTTTGTTTTTAATCCTAGTTTAGATATCCACAGGATAACCAAGAGGGAAAAGGATTACTGCTTTCCCTCAGCAGGACCAAGCTTTCCTTCTATTCATTGGCAATCATATTTGAAATACAATTGCTGAGTTTTAAGTCATAGATCCTGCAAATATATGTTTTGACCACTTCATCTCTGCACATTTTATCTTGTTGCACAGTGTGCTGGAATGAGGCAAGACTTGGAATTTCTAATGTGAAGAAACCTTCCCATAAACAGGACCATTGACAGAAACCTGACACACGGTGCACATGTCAGTTCCCACGTCTTTGCCTTATCTGCATCCAAGCTGCCTAGCAGCCTGCCAGCTTTGTATGGAATGAGCCAAATAATGTGGGAGTGGTTAATTCAGGGTCTGCATGATTTTATTCACATTTGTGGCTGACTGTCAACAGGAATTAGTGAGGACTCCACACTCAAAACACAGAAGCTACTGCTCTGGGAGATGCAGCATAGGCAGTTGGTCAATTTTTTACACAAAGTCCCTCTGTTTTCTAGTGTGTCCTACAGCAATGACATTTGTGACATTTTCTTCTGCACAATCTGAATAAAAAATGTTTGCCGAGAGTTTTGAGGTTATATGATGTAGGACAACTTGACAGAGTTGCACAATGCTTATGTTGTCTCATTAGTACCAGAAGACTGTAGGATCCCAAATGAAGATCCTGTTAGTGGAAAGCCAATGTGCAAGTTAGCCCCAAGCCCTCATCCTGAGGGACAAATGAAGTTATGAGCACTTAACTGAAGTTAACAGCAGGACAGGAGAAGCAGGACAGAAGCGTGACACTTCCCTTCAGGAGAGCCACATTCCAGCCATGGCTACTCCCCTAGTGATTTTATCACAGAATTTACAATATTTGATGTTTTCTTTAATACCATACCTCTTGTGATCTTGGACATCTCAGATCCCATAAAGGGGAAAAAAGACTTTCCAGCACTTGCATTTCCAGTGGAAAGCTTGAATGTTAAGGAGTTCAAAACCAATTCAAAGTTCAAAGCACAATAAAAAAGCATGATTATTTATTATTAAAGTGACTAAAGCCACACTGTGACTTTTAAAAATACAGGAAGATCTTGGCATATTTGATGATAAGGTTTGACAAGGATTTTCTAGCAGTCAAGCATGTATATATATTGGGCCACTAGTTTACAGGCCATTTAATGAGAGGAAAACAAGGGTAGAAAGTGGGCAATTCCTCAAACCTGTCAAAAGAACTCCATACACCACATTGCTACCAAATCTGAACCTAAAGTTGAATAATATATGATACCATTTCTGCAAAAAAAAACCAGATTCCTAAGTTGAGGAGGAGGTATTCTGTCCTATCAGACCATTTTAAGCAGTAAGGACAAAGGACTCA
The DNA here is from genome assembly GCA_013397075.1 of Rhabdornis inornatus. NCBI lineage: Eukaryota > Metazoa > Chordata > Aves > Passeriformes > Rhabdornithidae > Rhabdornis > Rhabdornis inornatus. Next base: position 54,118 of record VWZS01005085.1, read on the forward strand.
TGTTTGAAGATGTGCAGTAAGATCTACATGACACTACTTGTCAATAGAAGAACGCCAAAAGTTTTGCAGTACTGACAACCTCCTCCTTCTCTATGTAAAGCCATATCAGAAATTTTCACTAATTAAAAAGAACAGAAAATTCAAGATCTTTCCAAGTTTTCTTTCAGTATAGTATCTGAAGTGAGTTTAACACAAGGCACAAGAAGCAGCTACAGAAAATTCAACACTAAAAGGCCAAGACAGTAGCATAGCATGTCAGGAACCACTGCTGAGTACCAGATGTATCCTCACTGTGCAAGTATGCTAAAACATTTCCCTCCAAGACTCAGAACATTGGAATCTATGTAAAATGGGGGAGTTCCCCCTGCAGATTTGGAGTACAATGACAGATTTGGCTAAAGAAGTTGACAGGATGGTGTCTTTGGAGATGGAAGCACCATGCTTCCATCTGGACTCTGGGCTGAAAAATACTTTTCAGTGTTTTTCTTCATCAGAGTCCTTTCTAAAGGTTGTAAAGCTGACTTTCCCCCAAAGCTCCATTGTGAAGAAGGCAAGGCATTAGCTAGAAACAATGGGCAAAGTCCCGGCCTTGCTATTCAACAGCAGGAGTAAAATCTGCTAGCAAACTTTGACTTGCAAAATCAGCAAACACATCTGTTCCTGTTGATTTCTGGATGCTTTCATAACAGTATGTATTCTTTTCAGAGTACTGTGAGAAACATGACTGATCAACAGGCTTTCTTGATTAATGAAACCAAACCACTTGGCAGTTTTGCCTTCTCTAAAGGAAAAATGCATTAATTTAATGGAGCTCAACAACAGAAAGTCTACAAAGTGTGGATCAACTCCTGCTATAACGTAGAAAACCTTTTTTAAAGTTGTTAACTGGCTTGTCCTGGAGATGGTTGTGATTAAATTTTGCATAATACCAAGAGTATACAAGGGATATAAAAGACTTTAATCCACTTAGCAGTTTAACCAAGAGGAAAAATTTGATAAAAACGTGTAACTGCTAAAGAAAACTGCATGATTCCTCTGTGAAAATCAGCACAAACCTCTGAATGCTTATGCTTCAAAAGAAATACTAACATTTGGTTCCAACATACAATCAGTCAATCAATCAATAAATCAATCAATCATCCACTTGAATCTTTCTTAAATATTGTGGAGAATGACCGTGTCATCCCTGCCTTCAACTTGCCTGTTCTTTGAAAAATTTGTTGAAGAAAAATCATGTTGAAAATGTGCACACACGTTGTGACCATGACATTTATATTACATATTGATATAGCCAAATTGAGTGCAACCTCATTCTCATCCTGCTGGTGATAATCTGTGTTCTTCTGAGTAGTGTTGTCATTCCTGTGCAACCATCAGTCCTTTCTGCACTTGCTGTCAGGAGCTTACAGGAATTTTTGTTCCAATCTCTGCAAGTGAAAAATTATTTAATCTGAGAAGCAAACACATTTCTGATTCCCAAGAAGATGATTAGATGATACATTATCTTTGGACACAACATCTGGATCCTCTTCCATTTTATTTGGCAGACACACAAAGACTTCTCCATTGTGTATATAACTGTTTTTAATACTAGTGTGTCAACCAAGCAAGAATACATTCATCATCCTGGTTCAGTTGTACCCCAAACAAGCTCCAGAGAAGCTCCTAAAGCATTCTGCTCAGGATGCTCAGGAAACACTGACCTTTGTCAGACTAATATATTTGGGTGTCAACATGTCAACCTTGAAATGCTTCCAAGTTTTAAAAAGCATAAACTTGTATTTTAAAATTTGATTTAATTTTAATTAATTTTATTTTATTATGGGGTTTTGGATATAATTTTGAAGTACAAATTCTCATGTCATATCATTTTCTGAGATGAGATCTTCTTAGCAGCAGTAGAGTAATAATGAGACACAAGTTTTTCCCTCACTGACATCTCCAGACAACAGCTAATCTTGCTTCTCCAGGACACCACCAGCAGAACAAGTGCTGACACTTCCTTCAAAGAGCTGATCACAAAACCTGCTCTTGATTTCTTGCTATATTTCTAGAACTGTGCAAAGACAAAACTGTGTGTTATATTCGTTGTGGTCACAAATGCAAGCAATGTGGAAGACATTTTGAGCTGCAAATAACCAACAGCAGAATTCCTGCTGACTTCCTGGGAGCCAGCACTTCCCAATCATGCTCTAAATATGTGATCTATTATCATAATAAAAGACTAGGATGTTCAAGTAATGGAATTTTTAAAATTATTGCCACAAAAACAGAGACTGACCATGTATCACCATGACCAGTCATTTTCTGGAAAATTTATGTAGCAAGATTGACGTGAACACTTAAACAGTGCCCTAATTTGGTAGTAGTATAAGAACTGGAACATCCTTCAAAGTTCATTCAGCAAAAACAGTTCTGTTTCTCCCTAGGTTAGAGACTCCTACAGCATTGTGTAGAGGGGGTGAGTTAGGACAAATTTCTTTTTAAATGCAGAGAGGCATTTGATGACCATCAATGGACCATTGCTGAAAAAAGAATGCCATGCACCTTGGCTTTCCAGAGAAGACAAAATATTTTAACTTGAAGGAAGAAAACAAATGCCAATGATTTGACTTCTGATAGCATTCTATAGCTATTACTACAGACTCATTACCAAATCTGAAAAAAGAAAAAAAAAAAGATAAATTTGTAGCATTTTGCTGGAATATTTTTAGGATATGTGTATTAATAAACATCTTATTGTTTTACAAGTGTTCACTGCTATAATGTTTAAAATCGTCATCTGAAAAAAAAGCATAGTTTGAGCGTTTACTCAGTAATAGTTTGTGCATTGTATTATTCATCCTGGACAATGGAAAGCATCTAAAAATACTGGTTGTGTAAATCTGAAATGTGAGGAATTACAGGCACTATAAGGAAATGTGATCTCTGATGCATATTAAAATGATTAAAATTACACAGCATTTAAAACATGGATAAAATATCAGGATCACATCTACCACAGAAAAAATACTGTTACTATTATTGCTACTATCATAGGATAATAACTATTATAATTATTATCACAAGAATGATGTATCACTGAAAGGTGAAACAAATACAAAACCTGAGCAACTCAGCAAACACAAAACTTGATAGTGCAACTTGGGTGGTTTTTCTGTGATGTTCTACTGTTCAAATACGACTCTAATTCAGTAGCAGGACTATTAGTTGCTGTATGTGGGCTTTAAAATCAATAAATAATGAAAACAGTGAAAACAATGGTAGCAAATGAATTTTGTTGGAGCCTCAGAAGAACAATATCCTTGGACAGAGCACAGAAAAGAAAACATTTTTTTTTCAGTTCCTGCAAGAACATTGAATTGAATAGAAGGCATGAATTGTACCCATGTGAAAAGTGTGTTCCAGTCCAGTGTTTCTTTGGCACATTTATGGACCATTGACGAAAAAAGAATGCCACAGATGTTATAAAATCTTTCTATACATCATTCAGGATGTCCATGTAAAAAAAAATTTAAGACAATCTCATCCACACATTAAATCACTCCTGCATTGGAGTTTAAGGTACCTAAACTAAGTCCATTTGATAACTGCAATGACACTGTATGTGATCTGAAAGTAAGCATAAATTATATGAGTCCCCCGATAAACAATTTATATTGGTGGCTAATTCCTTCCAGGAAACAAGACAAAATCTTATCACATGTCCCTTTCCTCCAAGGGGTAGCAAAAAATCTGAAAGCTCAAACGTGGGCATGGGAAATAGAGGAAGAGCAACATCTTGAGTATTGTAGGGGAGTTTTGGTGTGAAAAGGAATTAGGCTCTCTAAGGTCATGTCTGCATGGGTAATTTCAGACAGTCAGGAATTAGCCTCGTCATTTACTGAGCTGGCAGGACATGACACACTTCTGGTCAGAAGCCAACGTAAAGATGCACAAAAAATTCAAAATACTAAAGTGATCTCAGCCTCTGGAATGACTACTGCTTTTTCTTTGTTCTGCCACTTAATGATGGAATGAAGGAATTCAATGCTTCAAGGAATTCAAGGGTAATTTGTCAATGAGATTCTTACAGCAAGGCAATAATTCAAATATTTTCATATCTTAAGTATTGACAGTATACAAAAAACCACGTTGCCCATTATTCCCTTTTGTGCATGACTTGCACACATGTGGTGTCAGAGCCAATCCTGAATCCTGTTGTGGAAGCAGATAAGGAGCCAATGAAAATCTACAGAAATATAACATAAATGTGTTGGACAGTAGGATGCCACAATATTCAGTATTAACTCTGTGTAAACTACTGGCTGCAAATCACACAAATCACATGGTCTAGAACTGAGCAGTTGTAGACCACAAAATAAAAGTGTTAAAATAGAGTGGGCCTAAGTAAACACAGCATTTTAAACACTGGATCTACTGTTGCCCTGCTTTTAAAGGCACTTCTAATACATGCAAAAGACTGTTCAACCCATGTCTTTATGTAACAAGATTTATGGTTTATTTCTAATATGAAGCACATGACCATATAGATAAAATGTTTATTATATGAGCTTTGTTGATGTTCTTGTTCTTGCATTTTGATTCTGAAGATTAGTTCCAGGGTTTCTTGCTCCTCCCAGTACAGTCTTGCCAAAATTTAACGCTATCAGATGGGCCTCAGAGATAAAATTCTACCCTGCAGACATACAACATGCTATTTTCTCTTTTATGTCATTCTCCAGTTTGTATGTAGGAATAAAAAAAGAATTAAAAAGAAATGTGATGTCAACTTCTAAGAGCCAGACTGGATTTTGCAAACTTGTCCCTGGCTTTAAACTGAAAGAGAGTGGGCTCAGATTGGATATTAGGAAAGAATTGCTTTCTGTGAGTGTGGGGAGGCCCTGGCACAGGTTGCCCAGAGAAGCTGTGGCTGCCCCATCCTTGGAAGTGTTCCAGGCCAGGTTGGATGGGGCTCTGAGCAACCTGGGATAGTGGAAGGTTCCTGGCCATGGCAAGGGGCTGGAACTGGATGGGCTGGAAGACCTCTTCCAATCCAGGCCATTCTATAATTTTATGATTCCCTTCACCCAAATTTCCATAAACTGCATTCTCCTACAGTTAGACAGAAATAATGAAAAACATCCCTAAGCTTTAAAGCTTTGGATGCAGTATGGAGAAGGTGGAAGTTATTCTATGCTGCAAAGTTCACCTAATGAATAGGTCTGGTTTTGCTGTATAAGTAGATTTCTTCTCTGAGACTTGGAGTTTCGAATGTAACCCCAGCTCCCAATCTGGTCTTGCACGTCTGTGGTCTAGTCTGTAATTTTGCTTGCAGGGTAGAAAGCAAGATCAAAGGACTAAAACTGTCAGAGGTGAAAAAAAAATTGTACATTTCTCTTTGACCATCACAATATTCAAGAGCTGAAATTAAATAACACATGATGTAATGGGAAAGATACATCACAGTTGCCAGTGAAACTGGCATCTTCATCTTACTGACTCCAATCATAAGCTTCTACAAAAAATGCTTTTACATAGTGTTGCAAGTATGAATACAAATCTCTTTATAAGAAAAGGCTGATAGACACCTAAGGCTCTGGCTTTGAAGGGGAACATTTGGATGTCTTTAGTAAAAAAGGAACACTGTTTCACATACAGGCCTAGAACAAAACCAAGAAGTTAATTTAGGAATCTGCTCATACCACATTTCCACAATTAAACACACCCTGTGAGAAAGCACTAGGCAATCAATTTCCTTTCACAGTACCTCAACATTCAAAAAAACCCAATGGGGACACCTATGTCATCTTTGGTGCAGTTACAGAGACAAAAATTTCACTGGTTTAGGAAGAGAAAATGAGTAGGCAAGTCGTTAACACTAAAGGATTTTCTTGTCTGCCAGAAAAATGAAAATTGATCAGTCAATCAAGTATCAAATAGAAGACTGCATTTTAATCCATTTGCAGGCTAAGGTTATCATCTAGTAAAACCAGCACTGCTTACTTCTTTTGAACCTTTGTGCATACAAAAGACAAAACCTTTGGGGTCGATCACAAAAATGAAGCACGGAAAAAGATTTAAATAAAAGCCTTAAATTTCTGCAATACATATTTCGTACTGCCAAATACGTATACAACCATTTGGTGTTCCTTATTACTATAAGAAAGCAATTTATGAAAAGTGCTGATGAAAAAAATCAGCTAAACAAAAAAACCCAAACCACCTCTGAATAACAAGACCCACACTTAAAAACTGGCCATAAGCTCACCATAAGAGAGATCATTCTTAGTTTATTTACATACCTAAGCACAAACACTTATTTTCCTTATTTTATTCAAAGCTCTTATATAACTAAGGCCCAAGTTCTACAATCAATAGAGTATAGGCACAGAAATTCCATTCCATCCACTCTTAGCAAGACTAGAAAGAACTATGAGTGATTCAAAGTCCAATAATGTCAGTGGGGAGTTTTTCTACTTCCTTCCATGCACTTAGAAAGGGCATGTGAGGTCAGCAAGCTGCACTCCTTATTCTGTCAGAAATTCCACTGAGGCAGTGCAGTATCAGTCTCCACATAATTACATACATCTTCTTCCTGAAACTGAGGTCAGTCACATTAATCGTAATTTCATGAGCAAATGACTTTTGGAACTGAATTAGCTCTGTAAAACAGAAATAAAATACATACTGTACATTGGTCATGGCAATGTTTTTGCGCTACCCTAAACAGATACACTGTTTAGTTTTTAAATTTTTCTGTTCCTAGAGCTGGATTTGTTTATAAATGACTTAAGAAATGTCTGACAAGGCTCTTATGTTTCAGTACTGATTATTCTGTTTTACATCAAAAGCAGTAAGAAATACTAAGCTACTCAGGCTCACCTGAGGCAATGAACTTCGGCAGATAGTTTGGAAATAGAGATGGATTATATCTATAACCAACTAAATGTTTGTCTCCATTTTTTAAAAATACCAAAAACAATGGTGAATCACATTAACCCATGGTGCCAAATTTAAAACAGACATAACAGGGAAATGTTTTCATCATTACTGCAGTTATCTAGAACTTCAACCATGGGCTACTAAAAAATATCATGAAAGCAAAATCCTAAATAAAACAATTTTTTTTCCCAAGGAACCTTTTCCCTCTCATATTTGCTATCTGATAATAGTAGTAAAATAAATAAATAAATAGAAGAACATCATCCACAAACATTTCTATGAAGCATTTCAGATCAATCTTGGCTCAATGATACAATCCAAAAAGATTGGAATATATTCATCATTTGCTAGATGGAGATTTGCAGCTTCACAAATCACACTGTATCATCAGCACTGAGAATGTCAGTCTGTCTTTTCCTCTGGGGTCGCCTCTTCCTTTAATAAAACATTTAACTGTTTCTGTGCACATGAAAGGAAAAGTTCCAAACTATGCAGATTTCTCTGACGGACAACTTCATCAAGCTGTTGAAATAAAAGAAAAAAAGGTCAATCAACTTTAATAAAAACTGAAAAGAAATGCCAGGGTTTGTCAGCAAAAATCCAACCATATTTAACAACAAAAATTCAATAACTAAAGAACCTAAGTAATTTCAATGTGTATAATTTAATAACATCTTTTCAATGGAGTATTTGAGTTTCTCCAAAATAAAATAAAATGTATACAAAAACAAAAGCAACTATAAAGCTGTCAAATTCTACACAATCTATTTGAGAATGCTAAAGAGCCTAACTGCCATACTAGGTAAATCCTCACAGAAATTACAACGGTTCCTTTTATAAAAAATACTGCTTCAAGTTTAAAGCGATGACTACATATGACTGCATATTCAAAAATTCAAAGCCTACTAGTAATTTAAATGGCAACATGCTTAAGTAGTTCCCAGAGGAAAAAGTCAACATATTATTTATTTACTTTGCTTGTTCCTACATTTTATTCCCTAATGCCAAACTATACATATATATAAATATATCTTTGCAGTATAGCCAATCTTCCCCACCAAAAAAGATAAGTACACCATAGCAAGACTTGGCAGGTTATATCATATAAATGACAAAAAATAAGGTTTACTGAAAAGCAGTTGAATTTTTAAACATTAATTAATACATAAAATGCACTGCAAAATTCCTTCCATTTGAATGTTGAAGTCCACATGTCAAACAAATATTATCACAACTGAGAGATGTTTTCCATCTGACTATACTTTAGTCAGCCCAAATTCAACTAAATACCCATACAACGACAACACAGGGTGAAAATGAAAGGTAGTGGTACAAGGCTAATATGGCATAAAACTTATGCCACTCGAGGGAAAGGAAGTAATGGAATTTTGAAGAAGTCAGCACTTCTGTCAGATTATTGTGCACAAGTTCATATGCAATGGAAAATGGAAGGTTTTTCAAAAAATATATTCTGACTCATATATCTCGGACTCACAGCTTTAAATACAGCTTTCAACAAAAACTGATCTGTTTATCAATCAGCAGTCCAGCTAATTGCTCTAATAGTCACTTGAATGCTCATTTTGTTTTATAACAGATAGACTATTTCAAAAGATATCAACACAGAATGCAAGGCAACGATACTGACAGCTTCCCACTTCACTTTGAAAATGCACTCAGGATAAAGTTGCAGAGCTGTTAGCTAATATACAAAGGGAAACATTTTTTCCATTTTTATGACTCTGTGCTATTCTGCTCTGTGAGTTCCTCTAATTTATGCAAAACATGTAGTTAGAATATATTCGCAATTTGTTTCAACAGAGATGAATGTATCAAATCTAGTCATCAGCAGAACACACACATACTTTCTAAACGCCACACAATCATAAAACCCTCCTTCAGTAATAGAAGCATAGAATCACAGGATGGTTTGGGTAGGAAGGGACTTCAAAGATGATCCAATTCCAACCCCGTGCCTTGGGCAGGAACACCTTCCACTGCACCAGGTTGCTCAGAGCCCCACCCCACCCGGTCTGGCTGTGTCTACTTCTGCAAATTTTCAGCTGTACAAAATTTTCCATCTCTCTGCAAAAGCAGGCATTAGAGCTCCATACACAGCCTGATGAGAATCTAGCCCACTGATTTACAACAGATTTTAAAGCAGATCTAGTTCAAATAAATGTCAGAAAAGTCTGTTCTTGATATATTCAAGTAACAGCTACTAATGACAAGAAAGTAGAAGAAACAGCAAACTAATCTCTAAAGAAGATATATCTGGAAGAGTCTGGAACAAATGGGCAAAAAAATCCACCACTCTGTTGTGCTGGTGCATTTTCTCTGATTTGAAAAGAATCTTGCCTCCTTTGTATCTTCTGGACCAAAACATTTTGCGTGGGGAAGCTTGCAGATTTTTTTTGTGCTTGCAATCCATATTTCTTTGGGGAATGAATGGACAGATAGAGCACAGCTCACATAATACCATCTGCTGCATGTTAAGAAAGAACATGAGATTTCTCTTTCTCTAATTAATATAATTCTCACATTATGCCATCAGATTCTCTTGCTTCTGGTAGGTATATCAACTGCAGAAACTCAGCATGAAACTGAATTTTAGTGGTTTCCTTTTATTGCATATTATATCATTATACTCCTAGACAGTTGAGCTTTGACCACGAGCTTTGGCTAAACTCTCCATTTTCTTTTCTTGCAGCCTTTCCTTGCAAATTCTGCTTTAAAGAGACCAGAGTAGCTCACCAGATGTGTGTTCTGATATGCTGCTGTTAACTTTCTTTACCAAGGCTGCAATCTGAAATTGCATAGGGCTACATTTATTTCACCAAGTACTAAAGTAAATGTTTAATGTGTGTAGTGATTGGCTGCAGCACAAACAAACCAGAATTTCTTCAGGCTTGAGCAAGGTTTAAAAGTCTCAAATGAATTAAGTACACATTTGAAGAGCCTTTGTTGAACTCAAGTGGTTAGTTGGTAGTCTCCATTTGTGCATAAGGAAAGTTTATTACTCGTTAAAAATTTATGTAAATACAATAACATAAAACTTGAGAATTCAGTTCCCCCTTGTTTGCTCAGTTAATGAATATGCATTGCCTTGAGCAGGACATTATAAAAATCTTCCATGCTACAGTAAATGACAAAACAATCCATAAAGACTTGGGATCTTCACATAACATAAAAAGAAGCAACAAATGATGCTGGCTTTGAAAATGGTACATTTGAATGTATTCAGAAGGAGAACATGCTTGCTAATGGGAAAATTCGCTTGGCTGGGAAATAAAACAAATGAAGCTTTGTTATATAATATATTGTTTAATGAACCGTTAGCAATGGACACAGCTTTTTTGAAGAGTGCCTCCACATTGCAGTGCTCCTGCTTGCATAATATACCACAAATGGAAAAATGCATAAGATATTTTAAATTTCACTTTTCCAAACAGTCTTCTCTCTATATTTTTAGGTCCTGTTCACTTCACGGAATGATCTCATTATTTAAACAAACATAAATGGACATCTGGCAAATTAAAAAATGAATGTGACTCATATGCAAATGTAATCAGTATGAATAACATATTTGGGCTGGAGCATTCTCACAACCAAACCAACCCAACTGTTTGATTCTATACATGCTGAAAAATGCATCATGTTGGTTCAGATCTGCTAAGAAAGGGCATTTTCCTACACCATACTGTCACTATTGCCATTGCTAGTCAATATTTCTCTTTCATTCTATGAAATCTATTAGTTCAAGGATCCCCAATTCTTTAGACTGTGTCCAGTTGGTGGAACTTTAATTTGCTCAAAACTTTAATGTTCCAGAACTTCATTATTTTAAGTTACTCAACAGTATCTTCTAACTCCATACAGATTTTTTTTTTCTTTAAGAACCAGACATTGCGTCCCTGGGCACTTATATGCATCCTGCTGAGAAACTGGATATATGAGTTTTGGAAAAAAACATTTGAATTCCACTCCTTAAATTCCCACTATCCTTCAGAAATTCCATTTAGCAAAAATGAGCAGAGTCTTGAAAGACTGTCCAATGCATTCAGTGCTGTTTGTTCCCCTCTCTTTAAAGCTTCAGTCCACTTCTCATATGTAAGTGCATTTCCACACTGCTTCTGGCCAAAGATGCCTGGATGAGACACTGTGGGGTCTCACTTTTACTCACAGGCCACCCAGGATGATGGGCCTTCGAGCCATGCAAGGCATGACCTGAAGGCACAAGCCCCAGCAGAACTCCTGAGTGGATGCAAGAATTGGACTTGGGAAATGAAAAAAAAAAAAGAAGAAAAAGGCACTGTACTACCACCAGGAGAATGCTTCCACCCCAGGCTGCTCAATTTCACTCTCATCAACCCATCTTCCCCTGCATCACTGCATCACTTCAGCCACCCATAGCTCAAACCAAACCAAAGTTAACCACTCTCCTTAGCTCTACATTTTCCTAGATTTATTATCTAACCTTTCAAATTTTCTGTGAAACGGAAAGAAAGTCTACATGAGTGATGCCTAAAGCAGAAATTTGTCTCTTATATAAACAACTGAGTGTGCACATCCTCCATAGTTTCTCCTTGCAATACCTACCTACAAACAGGTTTGTTTTCATGGCATTCATGCTTATCTTCCTCTACAAAATATTCACCAACTTTTAAAAATACTTCAAATTACTAGAGAGAAATGCACTCAGAACTCTATAAATAAATGCTGTATGTCAGAATTATACTCCTTCTAGTAACTAATAAAATAGCACATGGAAATATAATTTTAGGTTAAGCACTGAAGGATATGAGATGAAATCTTGATCTCACCACAGTGAAGGTATATTTTGTTATTAATTTCACCATGGCCTGAAGTTCACCCAGAAAACTGAAGAAAACAAAATTAATGTTAAATATGGCTCTTCAGTTTTCCTGTCTGTATAAATATAAAACCGTTTAAAAGTGTATTTTTCAAAATTATTTCTCAGATAATACAACTTCCCAATACCAAATGTATACGCAGCTGTAGAAATAGTAGCTACATTTATTCAAATACATATTGAAAAATTTACCTGTACTTCAAATGATAATTAGAGGATTAAGGCATGCAATAGCAGTTCAGCCCACTACTCTGGCTTTGTGATACTAACATGAGTAAAAACTGCAATCTTCTTTTTTATCATGAAATTCAACAAACACAATGACCAGAGATTAAAAAGAGCAAAGATGTTGAGGAAAGAAGCTTTTAATTGTACTTTTATTACTGGTGATTTTGTAGTTGATCACACATAAAATAAACAAATAGAAAGTAATGCCATTATATTGTAATGAAGCAGAGCAGTTTCCCTAAGATGATAAAATCAGAAATAAGTTTTTTAGTCCCATTATTTTTCCAGGAAAAATACTGAAAAGTTCATAAAGAAAATATTCCAGCAGTCATACTTATGCTTATATTCATCCATACAGGATGAAGGACCAGTGGGGGAAGAATTAAAATCCTTAAAAGTATCCTCGTTACTCAGAGAAAAGTATGTTCATGCAAGGACAGGAAAATTTCAAATGCAAAATGAATGTTTTGGGGAATTGAAAACACAGAGACGGATGTGTGAAGAGAATGGGTTCTGAAGGTGGATTAAGCAGCTGATATGAAGGCTTTCCTTTTATTTAGTGTTTACAAGTAGCTGCAGGTTGGCTGTTGAAGAGGATTAATCACCAAGGCATTTCTTTGAAGTTGAATATTGATTAGCCACAGGAAATTATTCATAGACATCAGCCTGGCACTATTTCATATTTTTCAAAGGACTTGCAGCATTTTTATATATTTCCTGTCCCTTGTCTGAGGAATGTTCAATAGAAAGGGAACATTTTGACACAAGAGGAAAAAAGCAATTGATGCTTTGTTGTAATAATTGGTAAATAGTTTACCCTAGTTTATTTAGTCTTATTTTTTCTATGTATTTTTATTACTGATAAATATACTAAAGCTTCATCTATTTCCTGTTTGCAAACTAACTGATTTCAATTTGCTATTTTTCTGTATGGTTTTGTATTACATAAATTTACTAACTAAAAAACTTTTATATCAAAGAAAGTAAATACAAAGTGAAGAATGATGACAGGCATACTTCAGACTATATTTTTTTATAACTGAGTTAAACATCTGTTCTGAAGAAAGTTAATATAAGATTAAATTAACAATTCCCATTTTTACTTGAAAAGACTGGAATAATTTTTCACTTTATTCTATAGTTCTAGCTTAGCACAGTTTGATCAATATTTAGATGGATGTGTCCATGGAGAGCACCAGTCAAAAGTGCTGCTGTATTTCTAAATACTTTTGTACTTAATTGTTAATGACTAGAGGGACAAATTTAAGTCCCTTTGAAATCAGTGGAATAGGGAATATACATTACTTAAGTATAAGGAAGAAATTATAGTGATGCTTGATTTGTTCATGTATATAAATAATTTAGTAAAAAATTCTGGCAGTGGCACTCCCTCCTCTGTGCAGGGACTTGTTTGACAATGACAGCATGTTAAAAATATACTGGGCTGCTCCTGAAATGCAGATATAACACAACTTCTCGCTTACTCAACCATTGATGTTGCAACTGAATTCACCTTTAGGTATTTCTGTTTATCCTAATTACATGTACATCTGTACCTAAGAATAATTACCTAACAATAGGTAATTATTTTAAAATCATTTTGGCATCAGTCTGAGCTATAAATTATGGTTATGGTCTTTCTGAACATGGTCTGAACTTCAATTCTGAGTGATTAAATGGTTGCATTTTACATCTGTGATACTTTCTAAATACTTTTAGAGACAAAGTATTTTGGAAAAATAATGGCTTTTCATGTATGATCAAAACCTTAATTTTTGCAGGCTCCTCCTGGCCCAATTGATGGTGCAAAGCACTATTGCTACTTAGAGTTAGGATTCCACTGTACTGATATGGGCCAACAAACCCAATCCAACAGACCCTTGCAGTGTAATTAAACACTCATCAGTGTCTTCTCACTGCTTGATTGGTCAATGCTCCTCTTCGAGGAAAATTCAAAGACAAGCGGTTTGCTTTCTACAATTTTATGATATACAGAAAGGTTTTGTTTGGGTTTCCCCTCCCCCAACAACTAACTCACTCCAGCGAATGAGCCTGACATGATCCTGAAAGGTTCTGTAACTGCAGAAGTTCAGCTACATGCTAATAGTTTCTAGTAAAACTATGGGTCCAGAACTCTTTCTCAGTTCACAAACATCAACTTCTCCCCACAGATTCAACAGAAGGCTTTAAAAAAATTCCCTAGCACATTAAATAGACCATATAGAAAAATTATTACCTTGAGGAACCTGCAAATCTGAGACTTGGATGAGGAAACAATGAACTACTTCCTCTCATTTCTATAATGGATGAGAAGGAAAACAGATCCATATGGTACATATGCACAGCAGAGCTTATTTTTCAGTTAATCCCAGGGCAGGACATTTTTGTCTGTCCACCTGTGAATTTCTACTATTGATAACACTCACTAAGTATATAAAAACAAGGTTCCTCATGGCTGTAATTTATACAGTATCTGCTACACATTAGAAAGTCATCAGTGCTCAAGACAACCTCTAGGAAAGAGTGATGTTTAATAAATTATATTGCCATGTGAAAATGTTTTTTTTTTCCTTTTAAATAAATAATGCTGCAACTTCTAAACCTTAAGGATTTTATGCTCTGAATTTGATCATTAAAATAATACCATATGCTGAACACATCTTTAAAATAGATTTGCCTAGTTTGCTGGAGGTGGTGGTAAAACACCCTGTCGAACCTCTCAGAATCTCCACTGTCTCCCAGCTGGACCTAGGAATGTAAGAAAATACTAGCTTTTCTTCATATAAATACAAGAAAGAAATTTGCTTTCAATCAAGGAATTTAGATCGAGTGCAAAAAGAACTAAAAACGGTTGCAGCACCTGCTCAGACTACTGTAGAAGGTGAAAAAAAGGCATTTTCTAAGCCCACAAAAATAATAACATATATTTATGTGCATTAGCACATGAGAAATCTCTGCAGTGACCTACCTACTTACCAGGTCACAAACATGGGGTTTCGTGACCAAATTATTTATAGACTATCCCCATACACTAAAAAAAAAAGTTACCATAATTGCTACTACAATTGCTGATGAGTCCAGAAATCTGATTTTTGTGGTTTAAAGTAACAGATTCAAGATTCTTAAAACAAACATACAGAAACACATGCAAACAGTGTCTTCAAAATCTCTGACTGACAAATGGTTAATATTTGGCCTGGCAAATGTCTGCACAGCTTCTGAAACACAATGGATTACAGTCTTCACAAGGCAGGCACAAGCAGAAGACTAACCACAACATGGCCAAATCCATCAGATCACTTCCTCTGATACGAAAATAGTGAACTAGAAATTTACAACAGCACCTAAATAAAGGATTTTTAAGTGACTCAGACTGGTTTCTATCCAGGCTCAGACCCCGAGTGCTCATAGAAGTCCTTAATAGTTCTCTCCTAATCTCCAACTGTTTTAAGTAACCAAATCAGTCTTGGGCACTATCACATCCTGATTTAATACAGCTACAAATGACTTGGCACAGATTACACAGGGCTCCTGTGGAGCTTCATAAACCCAAATTGCCACCTCTCCAGGGAAATGCCTGAAGACTATCAGATTATGCTTCCTGAAAAGCCCTGAGTGCAGGGCTGGGTGATAGATCTGGTATCAAAGATCTGCTTCATTTGTCAGTATGCAAATGTGCTCCAAATTAATCCACAGTAACCACGCTTGGTTAAAAGCAGCAACAATCTTCCTAAGCATAAAAATTGCTATTGTCATGAAACCAAATCAAAATAATGGTATCTGATGGGCTCATGTTGAGTCATGCTCACAGAACTGCCTCACAGCATCCAGATGATATCTACAGAACTGGAATAATCAAGCCTAGCTGAAAAGCAAACAGAGGCATTAATGAGAACAATCTTTTTTGTTACTGTGAACATGTATTTTGCATTACCTGTGAACAAGTATTCAAAATAGAAATAATCATTGCATCGTAAGCGTTTGCAGTGAAACTGCAAAAAACTGAAACCGAAAAAAAAATGCCCTAATAATGTGCACAACTGTGAAACCACAGTTGTGTGACTGCTATTCCATTGCCATGGGTGCCTTCTAAACATCTATATCTAACGTGATCCTTCATGAACAGAAGGCTCAGCAGGAGCACAACTTCCTTGCCTCTAAGAAGGGGAACAAGTGGTTGATAACACACATGACAGAGAATCACTGCTTTAGGCTGGCAGGTGAAAAAACTGTGTTATAAGGAAAGCTGAAGCTACAAATAACATAATGACTGTAATTAATCTACCTAGATATCAAGAGACCGGAGTAGCATCATGATTATCTGAAGGTTCCTGTGAAACTTTGACACAATCTGCCACAACCTCTAAAGCAAAGCATCCCCTAACAACACACTGGAGTTTGCTAAATAGAAGCAGCAGTAGAAAAATCCTACCTCTTGGTTTTGAGGAACACTTGATTTAACAGCTAGGTTTTAATTTTAATGAAATTTTAAGTTGTGACAGGATGAAACAGTACATTCTAGAAGTCATGGGCAAAGATGATATAACATGAAATACAAGTATCTTTCTAAAATTACCATTGTATCTTACAGTTGAGGGATTCACACAAAGAAATTAAATGAGGAAAAACAGCCTGAAGCAAATCTGTGATAAATTTAGCATTAAATCTGTGTCAATATACATGCATTGGGGTAAGTAATTATACATTAAGGTTCAAGGAATACAAAACTAATGTCCTACTATTCAGACAGAAATTTTTGAGCCCACATTTACTACTGGACTTCTTCAGTATTGAGAAGATCGAAGATAATGTTTTTTACTGGAAAACTCAGTTTGGAGTTTGAAGCCAAGCTACTGCAGCAAAATTCAGGGCAGCTGCTGGCAAAGCAAATTCATAAAGCTGCAGCTGTGACAATGCCATCAAAGACAAGACCTCCTAGTTTCAAAACACACACAGATTGAGGACCCACGGCTCTCAGCAGGTCAGCACTTCCAACAGCACAGGCAGGAAGATTTCAAAGGAAGAGGGAGAAATCACCAGCAGGACGCAACAATCTGCAGCCTTTCTGCTCCACACAACCCCAAATCTTTCCTGCAACTGCCGGCCAGCAGACTCCTCAACAGCAGGGATAGACTGTATTCCCCAAAAATTCCTTTGGGTACCTGCCTGGCTATTCTGCTGCTTTTCTAGATGCAAATTTGTGTTGAGGCTTTGCCGAGAAATTACACCCAGAACGTACAACCACAAAGGGAGCAGCAGTTTCTCACATCGGCAATACTTTGTTTAACATTACTGAAAAAAAACCCCAAAAACCAGAAGAAACTCTTGCTTAGCAGGGTGGGGTGAGGGGAAAGGGCAAGGGAGGGAAAAATATATTTGACCAAATTATATGAGTCAGTAGCCTGCAGCCAAAGCAGAAAAATAACATGTATACTTATTAACTATAAGTCATTGGAGCATCTTGCTGAATTTCTAACATATGGGTGAAGATTTGAATGCAAAAAGTAAACAGGAAAGCACATCCCTTTGTTTCACCTATCTCATCTTGCTATTGCTGTAGGTAAGAAAATTTATTTCTTTACACGTTTCTCTAGCTTCATAGACAACTCGATTAAGTCTCAAATTTTGATCCCACTGGCTTTGCTGCAGGAATCCAATTGCAGGAAATAATCATAGGAAAGATTCATCAAAACACATATGGTACGGCCAACTTTCCCATTTACTTTTTTTCAAATCAGAGTTCAGCAGAAGGATAAAAACAGCGAAAGACATACCTGAAAAAAAGAGCAAAGAAGCTGCAAGGTTTGGGGTAAAAATAGCTTGAATTTTCCTGCATATAACCAACTATGAAAAGTCTCACATAATTCCCAAGCTAAAAAAATAAGAAGATAAAACTACTGAGGTTCAAGTACCTCCACATAAAAGGACTTGTGTGTAAATGAGAAGCAGCACAAAAAACCTGAATAAACCCTGAACAATGAATATTCCTCCGCTGTATGAAAACACAGCTCAGAACAGAATAAACCATCCCTATACACAAACTTATCTACTCATTTTATTTGTGCAGTGAACAAGAGAAAAAAAAATTGCCCTCAAAACTCTACAGCCAAGACAATCTGCCAAGTAATGTGACTTTGTGGTGGCTCTGCAGTTACTCTGTCCCCATGTTATCCTGGTACATGGACAGAGAAATTCTACAGAGCACCTCGTTAAAACAACTGTGATTTCTGGATCTTCACAACACAAACACAGAGACCACAAAACTGCCCTTGCATGTCATGGAAATGATGGAGAAAAGGCCCTTTTGTATTCTGTCCTTGTCTCTCTGGGCCTCAATTCCAGTGTAATTAAAATCGTGTCACAAAAATCTGGGGATGGAAGAGACAATGACCCAACTTCTGATCTTTGTACTGGGAACTCACAAAAAAATCAATCAGACTGAAACAATTGCCTCTTCTCTTTTTGCAATCTGACAGCCTTGCAGGTGCATGCCAAAATGCCTTTGCTGAGCACATTAACTTTCTACGACTCTTTAGGATCCCCTTGGTGCTGAGAGGTACAGCAGGGACTTGGGAAAAGCCAAGAAGTTGACCTATGACTAAGAAAATAAAACTGTAGATGATATTCTTAGCTTTAATTAATTCAAGTGATCATATTGAACTGATTAAACTTTCCATCTAGTACAAAGCAATGTGGATTACACTAACGTAAAGATCAAATTTATAACTGCTGTTATGTTACAAAAATACCTAGTCGAACATATTCATAAATTCTGAATTAAGAAATAACAGTGAAATACAAATCTACTTACAAGCATATAGATGAATTTGAAAGACAAAGACAGCAAATAATTAAGGCTTTATTTTAACAGGAACGAAAAAAAATCCCCAAAGTCCTTCTCCTCCTCAAAACATTCACTTATTCAGCCTAATAGAATATTAAAAGTTTAACCTTCAAAATTCAGCAAGACAAGGGTATTCATGTTCATTTGCACACGTGGATGCATAGACTTTTCTAGGCCTTGTTGTTATTGTTGTTCTTTTTTTTTTTTTTTTCTTAAATTACCTACTCTTGGTTAATCAAAAGGTCTCTGGAAGATGCCCATGGAGAAGAGTCACAAGTTGCACTAAAAATGCTTAATTCCACACACCTAATCAAGAACTTTGAATTTTTTTCTCTGCTCAGTATCAAAACATATTTTGAGAACATCATGCAGAACACAAAACAACCAATCTTCAAACAGATGATCTGGTTACAATTCTCACATTTCCAGAAGCACAGCATGAAATTCTAACACTGAGGGATGAATGAGGAGTAACACAGGAGAGCCTCACTCACAGGGGGCCAGGGGTGTGTAAGGATGCCTCGCTTCCTCCCATCACACACAGCCTTCCTAATGGACAACAGAGACATTTGGGAGCCTCCTCTCCCTTCTTATCAAATACCTGCAGAAGAGAGGGACCCTGGATGACAGATTTTGCCTTTCCCTGGACCTCAGCTGTTGCCTAATCACCTGATGAAGGGAAAACCACACCACTCTCCAGTGACAGGTAGATTTGGGTGACATTAGTACAGTGCACTCTGCAAGTATTTATTCCTGTGAATACTCTATATCCACAGAGCCAGCTCAATAATTATGTGTTTGCAGAGAAAATCCAAAGTTACTCTTACAGTAATTAAGATGATACACATTGGATTAAAAACACAATACATCTCAATCACAAGAGCAGCTTTGAAATAGTGTAGTATCCAGTCATCTTATTGCTGAACATTATAATTCATCCTGTTATTTTTTTCTCTTTTTGGCTTTGATAGCACAATATTTTCTCAGTAATAATACCTCTTGATTTCAGTTTCAGCTGGAATCTCGCCTGACTAAAGAGTACAGGCATAATCTCAATCTTTGTAGATTTATACACTGTGGCACAAAAGGATATATGAAACACTTTTAACTTAAGTAAAGAATTTCAGACTCTGGCAATTTTACGCTAAAGTAATTGCAGAAAACCCTACAATAGGCTAGGTATGTAGTTTCAACTAAATCGCTTTCCTCAGCATAAATGATCACTCAAAGAGTTTGAAAATTATAATGTTGGTTATTTAACAATTTCCTTTGTATTTCAATGAAACTAAGTGACAGAGAATTGTTTTGTGTTTTTTCCCCTTTCCATTTGTTAGACAGAGCACTATAATTTCCAGGAAATTAAAAATTCTCTTGAATGCACAATGTTTCGCTATTGAAAAGCAGCAGAAAAATGTCAAAATGTTCTCTAAAGAAAAATGCCTGATAGGATCAACTGATAGAAATACTATATTCCTTCACAGAAGACTAAAATTTCCTCTTAATATTTAGAAACAATAATTTCAAAGCTTATAGAGACCTAAAAGTTGAGAAGAAATGCCAGGCTCAGTTGTGTATCCCATGCAGATACATCACAATGCTTCAGGATCCTTATCCACAGAGGAGAAAAGGAGAGCCAGGTGCACAAAACTCATCTTACACTACAAGTTCCCATAAATCCCAGGCTTAATCCTTTGGATTTATGCTGCTCTTTGAGTTGGGTAAAGGAGCAGTGTGAAAATGCTCCTAAAGCCTCAATGTAAATGTTTCTTTAATCCTATCAAAGCCACAAAACAGGCCCAGCTGAAGGAGCTGGAAACTGAGCTAAGGAACTCCCAGTGACCCCATCACTGCTGTCTCTCTTGGCACTGACCTGCTGGTCACAAGTTCACCCTGGGCATAGCACAGATGCCCTGACATCAGGTGGATTCAGGACATCACCCTGGGGACCCTAGGACACACTGGATGGTGGTGTGCTCTGCAGTAACACCAAGTTTTGCACTGGTAACTTGCAGCAGCTGAGTTATTAAAATAGCTGATACGGAAATAGAAGATAGGATTAAATATTTCTGAATGCCACTTTGTTGCACTACACAAAACTTTATGTTCCCCAAACATGACGCTGAATTCAGCCAGAAATGATACAACTTCATTGCTTTTCTTTAAAAGTCAGAAGAAGGGGGAAAAGTTGAAAGAAAAATACTCAAGGTGACACCACACTTTAAAAACTGGGAAACTGGTCTGTTAAAATGTGTTGGTGGTAACATTTAGGGTTTGGACTCCCATTAATGGGGCCCCAGGGAAAATATAAACACTCTTTCTGAAATTAAATCTTGAGTTTGCCCACCGCAGTCTTGTTTTCAGCTTCAGCTGCTGGCACGTCAGCCTGCAATTGAGGCCTTGCATCAAATGCCAAGCCAAACATTCAGGAACAAGAATGGTAATGACACCCTATTTTGTTCTAAGGCACATTAAAATATAGAGAGTATTATGAAAAAAAAAAAGGCAAAAAATCACTCACTTGAGATTAATAACTTAAAAGAAACTGATTTTTGTAACCTCTCCCACTTGCACTTGTCTTCAAATAATAAACCTTCAGAAGATAGCTTTGCTTGACTCTTGAAATGAAGCACACTTCCAAAACAGTAAAACATATCTAGGTTCTGATAACTGCCTAAGGGCATAAGCTTTATCTGCAAGAGCTCAAAATTAAATTTTCATACACGATTTTGCAAGTGACTTAACATGAATGGATCAATAAATGGAAGTCACTTGTAAAGTAAGTTTCTCAGGTGGGATCCTTCCTATTCACAGGGATATGATATACTAACATCAGAACTCTGTTACTGGAACACCTCCTACCAGCATCTCTAAGTTATCTCTTGTATTCCCACATTCTTTTCCTAAACCCTGTGTTCAAGGGGAGAGTGTGTTGTTCCAGCTATTAGTTTTTCCCTCTCTCTCTCCCAAATCTCCAGCCTTCTGTAATCTCTCCATGTAGATGGATCTACAGTAAGGGATGCAGTGCAAGATACAGCCCCTGTTCCAGGTAAGGAATTGGGATCTCTTGCCCAAGAAGGGAACAGTCAGCCCTGCCTATCCTACTCCCAGTTTCTGTGGTATCTCATGATGCTTAGGAACTATTCCTGATATGGGAAAAATTGCAGTCTGGACCTAACATGGGGTGTATGGATTTTCTTATATAAACACTGCTCTGAGACAATCTCTGATGTGAATCTGGGTTGAAAATTGATCTGACTCAGAGTAGACTCTGACTGTACTCCTGACTCAAACCAGGGATCAACAATAACTTAACCTGCCATGTGTAGGGAATTTGAAGAAGCTGCCAAATTACCAAGGAGACAGAGGAAAGCATGCACCAGGAATTCATACAGGACTTGTTCCATCACTACTACACAATGTTAACTTGAAGAATATAAGATGTAACATTCTTTAGCCTGCTACCCAATAAAAGGGGTGAATTCCAAGCTTTATCTTTAAAATCAGTCCCTCAATGTTAATAACAAAGTGAGACCAAGTAGGTGTCAATTCATGGCCTAATCAATAGCACTGTTTAGAAACTCTGCACTGTTATTTGCAGACTTCATGGATTTCTTTAACCAGAGGGTGGTGAGACCCTGGAGCAGGCTGTCCTGAGAAGCTGTGGATGCTCCATTCCTGGAAGTGTTCAAGGCAGGGTTGGATGGTGCCCTGGTGGGAGAGTTAGGAGGCATCCCTGCCCATGGTGGGGGGGTTGGAACCCAACATGATCTTCCAGGATTCTTCCAAACCAAGCCATTGGGATTCTATGATTCAGGTCTGAAAGCAGCAGATTTGTGTGTTTGCCGTGCCTCCCCTGGAGTAAGGAATTAGAAAGAGGGCAGAATGCTGGATCCTTATTGTCCTAAGCTAGAGCCAAGAATGGTTGTGGTTGCAGCAAACACTTTTTAACCATGCAAGCACGTCAGTCCTCAACACGAATCACATCAGCACTCCTGCTGGAACCATAAAGTCAACCATAAATTAAAAAAACCTGAATATTAGATGTAATAACCTGCAGTAACTAGAATACCAGTCTAGTTACTGAAGTTAACATAGTACTATATGGGAACAGTTCTTTTCTGTTCAAGACATTAGCAGGTAATTTAAAAGCTTTCCAAAGCACATATTTTCACATTCATACAGAGTACGTTTCTGAAAAACAGGTATAGAGATTTCTTATTTTATTTCCACTCATCACCATGTCAGTTGTGTAACTATCTACTTTAGCAGAAATAAAATAATTGAGCACATGTACTTAAAAGACAATTAATACTAGATGTGCACAGCTGAAAAAAATTAGGCAATATAAGTAGAATAAAAGCAGTAATTTCTAATCTAAATGAAATTAGCACCTGAAGAATCTGAGCTCTTGGATTTAAGGCTACATTAGGATTCATATTTGAAGGGGAGATTTGTGGAGTTGCAACGGTTACTGCCAGTAGATGTATCGTAAAAGGAGTAACCATCAGGCGTGTATGGAAGCACAGAGAGAAAAGCAAAGGTGCAGCCATCAACAGAAGGTCAAGGACTTTTCAGTTAAACAGAGAAGTTACCCCCATAATGAAAGCCTAGAAAGCATCCAATTCAATAATTTAAGGAAAGACAAAATATAGATAACCAGTAGTTGAACTCTATGTAAATTCTTAGTTGGACAGAAAGCCAAACTGCTTTTTAAACCACTTTTTAATTTTAAAAAGTTGCTTTGACTGTAGCTAGGGCAGTAAGTGTGAATATTGGTGTATGGGTAAGATGAAAATAGGTGCAGCCTCGTGACACCTCCCCAAGGGCAGAAACACCAATTATATATAGAAATTTCTCTACAACAATAAAGTCCCTTTGAAAGAAGAAAATTAAAAATCAATAGCAAGAAAAAACATGGTGTTTTTTCTGTCTGATAAGAGAGGCCAATAAGTCAAAGTTATTTCCAATTAAACTGATGCTTGAAGGTGTTTTCTGGTAGCAATATTGTTTTAAAAACCTTTTTACAATCATAGGCAGTTTCAGCCACCAGACAGACATCGTATTTCTCTTCTGCTGTACTGACCTTCCTCATTAGTTTGATCTAATTCTTACTACAAAAGGGGTTATAAATTGCAAGGTCTTTATAAAGACTATGTGACCCATATGATAACTAAGGCATTTATGCCAATGTTGTAAAGAACTAAAATGTTATTTCAACTGCAGCACTTAATATGTAAAGGGAGAACTTTTAGTCAGATTTGTTTAAGAAAAACTTAAGAGAATTGACCATTTTCTGTGATGGTTCTGATGGATGAATAACAGACTAACTATGTAGAGGTGTACATATCTTCTCATGAGGTCAGATTTCAGGAGTGAATTACAAGCAATTCCTCAGATAATTTGAAATCCCAAAGGAATTTGCAGCAGCCTCTTCTCAGCAAGGTGGATAAATCCAATTAAACTTGAACTTCATTCATTCTTTTTCAGTCTTTATCTTATATAACTAAATGTAAGATATTAGTTTTCACCATAAAATCTTCTCTTATAATACCAAAGAATGAGGAACTTGCACAGAAAATACTTCACATTTTAAGAAAAGAATCTAAATAGATAACAGGAGTTGTAGAAATTTCATAAAAGATCACCATCCACAATCTGTATTGATAAAGGGGATTTCAAGATAGATTTATACACGCTTTGCTGCTAAACTACAAAATCAAACATAAAACCCCTAAGAAGTTCTAAAAGTGCATTCATGATAAATCAGATCTATATGAATATATTTAATTATGAAACATAGCATACACCACTTAAAAAAACCCTGAAATGGGATTTTTACCATCACCAGCCCCAAAAGTCAGTGTATCAGTTAGAAAACTACTCAAAAGGTGAAAACAAAGGTCTGTTTCCTCCAGACAAAATAAACATAGAAAATACACTCCAAAAATACAGTATATTATTAGAAATAGCTTGAAAAACAAGGATAACCATGGAGGAAATTAGCAGTTTTAATCTGATTTACTGTCAGGTTATGTCAGATATATCCTGCTGTCTTGGATATAACTTGATCACTATTTTTCTTCCCTTAAAAAGCATTGTGACTACACTGCATCCGTGCACAGAATGAAATGCACAATTCCCCCTTCAAGTTGTAAATATTTGTTGCAGAATAATCCCACTGAAAGTGGGAAAAGGTATGACTTGCTCTTGCCTGGAATAAGCTGACCTTCTATAAAGGTGTTTTATCAAGGTAAAACAGTATTTTCCAAATATTCCAAGTCTTTTTCAGAAAAGAGCAAAAATAACTCTGATTCTTCTCATTACTTGGCAAAGAGCCAAGCTGCCTGTCCTGGCACATCCCATACATCCCTGGGATGGGCCTGGAATTCTGTTTTCCAAAAGCACCTATATTATTACCAAACTAAAAGAGTAATTCCTGTATGCAAAATCAGAAGAGAAACTTGTTGGCTTTTTTTTTTTTCACTTTCCTGTGAGACAGACATGGCTTATACCAGCTTGCCAGTGATTCTTCAATATAAATACTGTGATGGAAATAGGCCCTCACTTTCTGTAATATCAGAAAAAAATTATCTAATAAATACAAAACTCCCAAAAGTATCTCTTTGGCTATTCTCAATTCTGCAGTATTTTGGTAAGCATTAGTCAGAGAAATCTTTAGTTCTGTTTTCTTCTAAAGGTTATGAGGCACAGCTGCACAAGTCATATGGGAACACAAAGTAGTACAGTGAGTTTTGTTATAATGGTGACATCTCTGCTCTCAACAGCCGACCCTTAAATCAGGATGGGAGTGCATTTATGACAAGTGTCTGACCTTCAGGGAAACAGGGGCTGCATTAAAAACAAATCTGTCATTCCTATGATTGCTCAAGCCCTAACACTAAGTTTTTCCCTGACAGGCCAAAATATGCCCTTTAAAGCCAATGAGAACTGTGTACAATTAACAGACAAAAGGTGACTGATTAATATGCTCAGCTTTGCTGCCAGAAAACAAGCAGTAGATTCTCCTGAGGGGAGATGAATGTCAATGTAAATAGGAAAAATTAAAGTTTGCTTGTTGGCTAGCTACTGACCTCATGAAATGAATCTTTGTAATTTAGAAAAGTTATTTAAATAACCTATACAGTACAAGATTTCTTGGGTAGAGAACTCCTCTTGTGACTTACTCTCACCTTTGTATACCAACTTCAAGAATAAATTTTTATCTCAGTAATTTTTGTGACCAACAAAAATTAAAAGGTACATAAATAGTAGGCACAGTAACACACTAGATCACTGGGTTGTATCTGCTGTAAATACATAATAAATAAATAAAACATATTGAATTAATATTTTTAAGCATTCAATTGGAATGAATAGGAAATGAATTACTGAACAATGACATTTATAAACAACTCGACACATATTGCAAGTTATAGCACAGGCAAAATAAGTGAATATTACAACAGAGCACTTTTGTAAACCTCTATTCTAAAATTTCCTAACATTTGTGTGATTTTAGAAATAACAAGGCTTAGTTTTTAACAAAAGGTTTTGTTGAAAGTTTTTAACTTTTCCAGATTTATGTTCAAGAAGCCAGAACACTGTCCAATTATGAAAAAAGTAAGAAGCAGAGCAAATAATTTGCTGACCTAACAACAAATAATTGGATACAGATCTTAGTTTGAAGTACAGCAGTGATCAATCAATTGCCTTGATCATCAGAATTTTTATGAGGCATCTGGAAATACAAAACTCCACAAGAATTCTCTGGGTGACATTCTGGTCTGTGTAGATGTCCCATGACAAACAGACATACTTGCTGAAGTCAGTAATACACAGCTTTCAATATTTTCACTCAGTTATTAAAAAACTATTTTTATGAGGTTTGGTTGGTTCTTTTACTTCCTATCCACAAATTAATTAAAAAAAATAATCTCAGCCAGTCATATAAAATGTAAACACATTTCAGGAATTGTAGTCATAGAACAGCAGGAGCTACACTCAACTGCACATCTGTAGGCCCACATTATGTATGCAAGGAAAAGGACAACACACAGCCTCAAAATAAGACTAAGAAGCAAGGACAATAATATACTGCAATACTGATATTATTTTATTCAGATATTGCTTATCTGCCTTTTTACTATTTATTTTCAAGCTTATTTTCAGTTAAAAAAAGAAGCATTACTCCCTTAACTCAGCTGGCTTGGCTTCGCTCAGACCAGTGGATTCTGAAAATTCACCTTACTACCTTAAAGCAATTCCTGCCTTTCACTCTCCAGCTTCATGGACCACCAGGTGCAGGCAGCAGCTCCTTTTCTTCACATCTTGGACCAGTGAGAGGAGACAAAGTGCAAGCAAAGGATGAGGGAAAAGCTGTGATCTGGAGCCCACTGTACACAGGGAATGATCACACTTCTCCTTTGCTCACATATCTGGAATGCTGGCAACACACCTCCAAAATTTCAGTCAACCTTGGAACTGCATTGCATTCAGGAGCAAACAACAAATGGGAAAGTTCCTTGGAACTCTCACAAACGGCACTTTGGGAAAAAGCTTTATTTATATCCGCTTAATTCAGCATCAGCCAACTGAAGCAAACTGTTTGGTAAACGGGCCAAAGCCCCACCTGAAGTCCATAAAAAGTGGAGCAGGGATAGGCTCAGCCAGTCTTTATACTCCTAACAGAGCAGCACATACCCATTAATCAGATTTTAGCCAGAAATATTACAGAAGCAATGCAGTTGGGCAGGTCAGTGAAGGGCAGTGTGATGCCTCTGTTTTGTAGCCCAGGGATCAGGTTTTGGGAGCTCTAATCCTAAACCAGGGTTTACAGGACACTAGGCTCTACTCCTTGCTCTGATCCCCAGGTAACAAGCACAAATGTGGCTGTATATATACACCTACATGTGAGAGCCTACCTACAGACATGTACACATATTCTACCACGCCAGCAAGATGTGTGAGCAAGATAAAACTGTTAACCCTTAAAAACAACCCAGAGCTGCTCTACCTCATAAAAGAGAATACCTTCACAAGCATTCAGTATAAAAACAAACACTAGAATTTTTAAACAACTAATGCAAAAAGCTGGCAAACACTTCCTGGCACTCACTAAGGCAGGCAAAGCCTCAGGGGCTGCAATGTGTCAATTAGTGCATCTCGGGGCAATTAATGTGCTGGGGCTCCTCACAGCGCTGGGTGCTTCCAGAGACTCAGGTGACCAGAAACCACAGTGCAGGGCCAGAGTTTACAGGATGGTAACATCAGGCAACAAAAGACAACAATGACAAATAGGTTTGTGAATCTTGAGTTTACATCAGAACAGAGGATACTCAAGGACAAGTGCTTCCTGATTCTTTACTTAATTTTAACCAAACTGAAAGATTTTGCTTCCCTTTACATCTATCTCTCAGATAGAGCTCTATGGCACATGATATGCATTGAATCCAAACCAAAAATAATGTTTATTTGTATGACAGAAGTGGAAGCAGTGGCTTGCCATTTAGCCCTAGTTCAGTGCCTTTGTATCTGTGTGCTACCCTTCACTGCTGTCCCCTCATTTCCTACCCCACCAGAAACAAGGTGAAATACTGTTTTGTTTTGCCTTCCTCATATTTATTGCAAATGCAGGCAAAGCAAGACTACACAGTCAAATACACCTTCAGACAATTAATAAAGATAACATTCTGGACACAATGTGGATGGACCTTTGCTAGGGAAAACAATTCTGGCTAATAGTTGAAACATGTGAATTTGAATTTGACCCAGAGAGATTCTTCAAGGTATTACAAATGCTTAGACAAATCTCTACGAGTTTGGTAACTGTGGAAGACGTCTTTGAACAGATAGGACAGCCTGACTCTAGTTCAGTTTTGATGCCTGCTTTGGAATGGTGGTGGTTAGGAAAGGAGCTAAATTTATGATTGAAATTTCCTTCACATCTTAGATATCCACATTCTTAAAGTGTTAGCTGTGGCAACATTAAAAAGCCCCATTTTTCTAGTATAAAAATCTTTATTTAATATAGAACAGAGAAAACCAAACTAAGACTACAGTATATAATTAGAACTGCTGCCAATATAGTGCTATATATCTACAAAAACCTGGGTTCATATGACATAATTACAATGCATGCCACACCTCCATTTATTTTATGAAAATACCTGTTTCCATCAGAGGTTTTTTTGGGTTTTCTTACAGCTTTAGTGTTCTTTTTCTGAAGGTAGAAAGACATGCCAACAAATTCTCTCCCAGCTTTGGTGACTTTTTTGGCTTCAATACAGAGGAAGTTACATTTATTCTTGTCAGTATTTTAGCATGATTATATTGTTGCTTTTTGTTAAGCAACTTTCTACTAAGTCAAATAATCCCTTGTTGACCAAGTACAAATTACTGCTCTGCACATGGTTTGAAGGGTTCTACAAACAGATTCTTGAAACAATGATGACACAGAGTATCTACTACCTTTGCAAATTTGTACCTTGGATGCCCCGTCACTAAAAAAAAAACCCCAGAAAACTCTCGGAATCCTAGAAAAGGCATTTTCCCTGAGTTCTTTCTAGGAATTACTTACATAAACTGCTGCATTTTAGCACAGTCCATAAAGTATATTTATTACTCTTTCAGGTGTATGAGCTTTGACCATTTCCTCTGCCTCTTATGTAATCGTATAAAAGCTATTATGCTACATGATTTGGAGTTAAACAAGTCTTTCACTTCCAACTTTAATACATGCAGTCTTTATAAATTTTATGCCAGAAAAATTTAGTTCTCTTTTTGTATTTTTTTTTTTAATCAATAGATATGTGTCAACTGATCAAAAAGAGAAAAAGGTTGGCTGAAATATTTGAATATGCTCTATGAAATGAAAGGAATTTATAGTCCTACCACATAAACCAAATAAGATTTTGTTTCTCTGAAGGTGATATTTTTGTAAGTATCTGCACTGGAGGCCTTATTGACCTGTTTATTTATGACACTTCTGCGAAGTTATGATAAGTTATTTTAATAATAGAACTACTTTCACCTTCCCCACAGCTTATCCTTCATAAATAACTGACTTCAGATATGCTCAAACATCCTTATGGATCATGTTTTGCACTGGATTCTGTTTAGATTGTCTTTCCAAATCAAACAAACCCTGCTAAAAGGAAATGTCTCCATACACAGCATAATGGAAGGAGCTCACCCAACTGCAATCTTAGCTAGTAGCAGGGTGAAACCTGTGAAGGTAAATCCTATTTCCCATACTATTATTTAACCCATAAAAACAAGGAATATTGAAGCAGAGGCCAAATCATTATTTCTACTTCCTTCTCAGGACAACATTCCCCATTAGATTTTCAAGCTGAGTGATTTTGTTTATTGAGAATACTGAAATTTGATCTCAGGCTGCTACTGCCATATGAAAGAGGTTTTTAAAAATTACTTTTTGCTTATGTTTTTATAAAGAGCTTCAAAGAGGAGAAGTGTGTTATTTTTTTCTCCTCCTACTGAAAGGAAATCAAAGTCCCTTGAGCTACATTTTACTGTTTATATACAAGCATTAAACTGCCAGGATATAGCATTAATAGAACAACTGAAAACAACTTTCAGAACACTGCAACATTTCATAACAAGACCAATGCACTGACTATAAATCATGCTTAAGAGAACACAAGTACATTTTCAGGTTTGCAAATCATATGGGTTGAGAGGAAAAAATTAATGGTCTTTGTGTGCATACAAACTGCATAATAAAGTTCATTTATGAACTTAAAATAGCACCTGCTATTTATACTGAAGTGTTTTCTATGATCTGAGCTCAGATCACAATTTAAATCTAGATAGACTGCATTTATGCTCCCCCTTTATGTTACTTTATGTAATAAGAAATGCTATAAATTTTAACTGAACTATTAACATCTACTTTTCAGCTTGTGATGGACTTAAAGGTCTACAAATTTATATGAAGAAATGTATCACAATAACAAATTGTTTGAAAAAAACGAGTGGAAGATCTGAAGACCTAACTCCTGATTCTGTTTCCCTGTGCATTTTAAGAGAGATTTGAGGTGTAGCAAACTTTACCAATTTCTCACTTTATGATGAAACCCATTACCCTTTGGTAACTCACCCTCTTCTGCTCTTTAATGTATTCCATCAGTTCCTCTCTTGTCCTTCTTACTGCTTCTTCAATTGCCTTTTCACTTCGTTTCTGCTCCTCCATTAATGCTTCCTTGACAATTTCCTTTCCAAAAGAAAAGCATGTTAAGTGTATATGAAAAAAAAAAAGTCACAAATGTGATAAAAGGTCATCCCTTCTCCTCCTGCTAAATTTCTATTGCCTCCATGCTCTTTTCTCAGTAATATTTATCCTAAATGTATGCAGAATCTTTATAAAAATCAATAAATTCATTACTAAATGGTAAATAAGAGAGAAATAATCACCTTAAAGCTGTGTTAATAGCAATACAATGTTTCCTGAGAACAGAAAATAATAAAGCAACTCAGGTTTTAGTTTCCATCAGGAGCAGGGATGGCAGGGATTTACCAGTTGCTGTTATCAGGCCAGACCACCTCAGTTGGAAGAGACCTACAAGATCATCTGCAGGCTGCATCTCCAGCTGCCTGAGCCCTTCAGGGCTGCCCAAGAATTAAAGCACATTATTAAGGGATTCCCCAAAAGCCTCTGAAGCACTGACAGTCTTAGGGCATGGACCACCTTTCTGGAAGCCTCTCCCAGTGTCTGACCACCCTCTTTTAAAGATGAGTTTCACAATGTCCAGTCTGAACCTCCCATGATGCAGTTTTGAGCTGTTCCCATACCACCAAAGTGGGTTTCTAAACTGTGATACAAATTATCAAAGCTTTTTTTGTAAACTTGCATAAAAACTTGTCAAAATCATGAATTTACTTCCAAATTTTGGAAATTGCCAGGGACATTCTGTACACAGCAGTAAAAAGTAGCAAAAGATACTCACCGCCCCCCCCCCCAAATTAGCATTACTCTACATCAAATGAATTACAGTAGAGAAAGCCAGTAACTACTTAAAACATCTCTATCACCTGCAGTATTTGGTTAAGGAAACAAATGGCTGGGCTAAGGCTAAAGTCACTGTCCCAAAACTGAAGTCCAGCTTCCCAAAACCACTCATAGAATAAGTAATGGCATTATTAATCCAAGTGTTCTGTTCCAAGATTCAGGAGAACAAAACGACAAGCCTCAGATTCCTATAAATCCTGAAAATGTAACATTTTGAGAATGAAGAAAAAAAACAAAAAAACCAAACCAGTAAAAGTAATCACATGATCTTAAATGATTTGTCAAGGGAGATCAAGAGGAAGATGGAGAGTGCCTCAGAAATCAGGCAGAAATTGGCAATTCCAATGCCTTTGTTCTAAACATTCCAAATTGGAAGAAACAAACACGAGTGGTGCACCTGAAGAATTCAGCAGGAAATAATGGAAAAAACCCCAGTGGTTCAAATAGGAACACAACATGACTTCTAGTGTATTTATTCACACACATGATTTATGTTTTGGGGTTTTTTTTTTAATCAAAACTTTTAGAAAATCAAAGGTAAATATAAATGGATTCCTTATTACTCTTTACTGGTTAGACATAACGCTGCATTACCCAAGATTTGTTTACAGGTTTGCTTGACTGCAGAGCAATACAGACATTTTATGTAATGTATTTACAACTTGGATTTGGGGGAGTGGGGAAGGTTGGCCATAGGACAGGTGGAGTTCTAAGGTTTTGGAAGTAGAAGATATTTATGAAGCTGCATAATTTATCTGTATATAAGAGTGGCATTTTACAATAAGCTATTAGTGTACAAAATGAATAATCCACTGAACTGGATCAAACTTTTTTTAAAATTTTTTTTTTAAAAAGTCCCTTCAGTGGAAGTTATTCAACTGAAAAATAAAGCTCTATTTCTTACCTTTAGTTGTTTGCTTTATTTCAGCCAAAATGGAACAGTTTCTGCAAAACTACACTTTTGCTATTTTTATAGCAGAAAAAGTCTAAAATCCCAAATTTAAAAAGTGCAACTATGTAGCCCCACTTTTCTGGAATGAAGTACACATGAAAATCCTAGTTGTGAAAAGTGATTATGATTTTTTTTCTATTTTAATTCAGTTTACCAAAGAAAAATCCTGAGAAAAAGGTCTCTTTCACTACAGAACTCTGGCAAGACTAAGAGAAAAAGTAGCAGAAAATTACATATTACAGAAATATGCTGTTCTTATAATTATATTCTCATGCCAGTTTAATATGTCAAAAGGTCCCAAATACTTTCTTGTGTTAGAACAGATCTACCCCATTAAACTCTTCCAAGCAAATTATAGAACTGATAAGATGCTGTATCTTAATATGAAGAAAATTTTACACCCATAAAATACTTGCAATCAATTAATGTTAAGTATCCTTGATACTCTACTTGAAACACTACATAGTCCAAATAAATATTTGGACTATAAAGTCCAAATAAAAACACAATTGAATTCTACAAGTCTATTAATAAAATTATAGCAAGCAAACAGAAACCACTAGCAATACCCCTATGGAACACTAATTTATTACACTGACATTAAAACAGAAAAAGTAAAATTGGGAAGAGCTCTTTTTCATTTCCACTGGTATCGGCACAGGTCCCCAGGATTGTGTTTAAATCAGCATCCCTTGATATATTTAAAAAATGTGTAGGTGTGGCACTTGGGGACATGGATTCGTGGTGGCCTTGGCAGTGTGAGGTTAATGGAGGGACTCAATGATCTTAAGGGTCTTTTCCAACCTAAGTGATTCTATTCATCCACCACATTCTAGTTAACCAAATTAATTGCTGATGTATCTTCCCAGTTTATAAAGAGTTCTCTGTTTCAGACACTGATCACCTCCTGTAACCACCTGAAAATCATCTCAACAGTTGCTGTCACCAGACAGAACCTGCAGCCACCAGACTGGACAATCTCATGTGACTGCACAAAAAGACTCCTGCTTCAGTGGGCTTCATCCCAACTGCTGGCAGTTGTCCACAACACTTTTGATTTGTTGGGGTTATTCTGTGATTGTTCACCCCCCATACCCTAGGATGAATCATATGGATCCGTTTCTCTGAGATCTGAATCTCTGTTTCTCATCTGAGTTGAAATGCTACCCTGCTCACTGGATTCAGGAGAAATGAAACAGTTCCATAAAACACACAGCTTTCTTCACAGGCTATGTCTGAAAAACTGTTAGAGTCCCTACAACCTCTGACAATGCTTCTGAACTGGCTGACTTGATTTGCACTGTCCCATACCTGCAGCTCAAAATGGGCAAACATAGACTCCTGTGATACAATGACACTCGAGACTAGCAAAAGACTGCTTTGCTGTGATAACAATAAATTGAAAGAAAACTCTTTTCTCCCTTTCACGCAGAAGTCTTTAAAGAGCAAACAATGCACAATAGTTCCTCAGTCCTATATCTTAATCAATTATATTAGTTTTTCCTTCTGTGACAAGAACCCTCGCTTCTTTTATATGACCTTCCACTAAGTGCTCAGTCACTGTCTGTCTTTGCTCTATTTCTGACATTAGAGTAAATTACCAACTAATATAAAGGTATTTAAATGCTGATATTACCTATTAATGTTGAACAAAGCCTTAGTTGCAGGTACATTCTCTCAACATGTATTTACTTTTCCTTCATCTGTTTGCTCTTTCCTCTTATGCTATATCTACCTTTAGATTCTATCCTAACTTAGATTTTGGTTGCAAAGGTAAAAGTTGGCTATTATTTAATCTTTAACTACAAAGGGTAGAGCATTATTTGAGCCTCTTAGTGCTATTTTAATAGACTCAAGAAAATGGAAAATCCCAGATTCCTGTAAAAAGCTAAGGAAGAACATTCCACAAAATGGTACTTGAGGTGCAATTCTTCTCCCTCCTCCCTTTATTTTTTTTCTACATATTTGATCAGTGGCTGGAGTACCAAATTATAGTCACAAAGTTGGTTTCTTTACATGACACTCTAGACATGTGCTTGACATTACACCAATTAGAAGATTAAGAATAGTTAATCAAAAATAAAATACAGTTATTCAAATACTCAATTAACAAATCACAGTCAACCACATATTAGAAATGACAACCACACATCACAACATATAAATCTGTAGGAAGACAAAAAGAAAAAGCAGTGCATTTGATACACCAGAGAATTCCAGACGGTATTTAAAAAATAAAACAAGCCATATGTTGCTTTGCAATTCTCAGGAATTGCAAATTTATAGGAAAATTCTTTTGTTTCCACACAAGGATCAGGTGGCAGCACTAAACTTTATCTAGGAAATGCAACCACAGACTGCAATGTTAATGTTTTTTCAGAAAATAGTAACCCTCAAATTATGTCTGTGGTTATAAACTACTACAATCTGCTTCTGAAGTCAGACATGGTTAAGGTCTGTATGCAGTGATCTATTCCTTTTCCAGACTTTGCAAGCATATTAAAAATAAACTCATCTAATGGCAGGGACCTCTTTCTACTGAGTGCTACTGAGTTGTGTCCTTCCTCACACATTCAAGATTACACAGCATTTTCTTTTAATGTGTCTCTACAAACACTGGCCACCCTAATGTTTCTGCAAGACAGTGGAAAAACAAGAAGAAAGTAAAATGGAAAATAATGGTTTGCTACCTTCTTGAGAGAAATATAAGCACACACTCCCACTGAAAGCTGAACAATAAAGGCAATAGAAATAGGAGAAGAGATCCTTTGAAGAGCAAGTTCTTCTCCAGCACATTGTGTGATACCATATTAACAATAGGCTATTTAGACAGGAATTGGGACATAGAGGAATAAACCCCAACAACTTATTGTATGAGTCCACAAATGAACATAAAGAGTGTTGTTACAATAGTCCAAATATGTTACTGAAAAGCCATTTTTTCTTCCAAAGATTAGCACTGACCCTCCCAATCAAAATCCTACAGTCGTAAAAAGTTATTTCTGAAATTACATTAAAAAATATGCCACTTTGCTAAGTACTTCAGAAACAGAATAAAGGGAATACTTTAAACTCTGAATCCTCCACAGGACTCTGCAACCTTGTAAAAGATGAAAAAAATAACAAGTAGACAAAGAGAGACTGATAAACACGATAGTTCGTATTTCCTTAACTAACAATACCCTCAAAGCTCTGTGTATCATAGACACAAAAAGCATTGAGGATAAAGAAATTAAATTTTAAGGAAATTAAATTAATATTGCATCACATTAAAATCCTCCCTAGTAAAAAAAAAAAATCATAGACAAGGGTAAGCAATGCCAATAATAGGTAAAAGTTGATCTTCTGGTAACAAATACTATAAATAGAGTGATTAATGATGAAAAAGAGACAACAGCAAACCCTGAAACAGAGGCAAAAAGCAATTTCTAGCCTATTTAACAGAGAAAGAGTGATGGAGTAAAGGGCTGGAAAGTTGCAACAGTAATTATGGCAGAATTTTCAAAGGAGAGAAAAAAAAAGCATTAATAAAAATAAAGGAAAAGTGGGAGCATGTATGAAATTGTACCTTTGTTCTTAGATATTATATTTTATCTCCTACAGATACGATGCCAAATGCATGCTGTAAACAAAAAATTATATTTATAATTAGATCTGAAACAAAACCATGATACAGTCCAGAGGAGCAAGCAATAGGGTTGGTCTTGAGTGTGCAGAAAGTATTTGGGAAGTGGGAAAGAAAAGAAGAAAGACTAAGAAACCTTTGAGTGATAGTGGTGCATTTATAAAGAGATATCATAGAGATTTATCAGGGTTTTCATTTTATACAGAAATAGCTCACAAAGGGGCCATGGAGGAAAACGTGAGTTATACTTCCAAATTTGATACGAACCAAGAGGCAATCTTGCACAGAACAAATTTACTGAACAATGAAAAGAAGACAAATGTATAATCCCCATATATTTCCTCTTTTCCTCTTATACTGTCCACCAAAAAATTCCATTAATACCTACTCATTTGATGCATGAGAAAAAAGTGAAGTGCTTTTTTACAGATAAAAGAGCTAAGAAAGGGCCATTTAATAGCTAATAAATCTGACTGAAAGCTAGAGTGCAAAATAACTTTTTAGAAAACCTTTTTTTCGTTCTTAGTCCTTAAAACCTTCTCAAATGCAGGGCAGTGGAGAAAAATATTTAGACAACCAGTAATTTTCAACAAAAAGTAACAGCTAATTTTAGCACTTGTAGAAAAGAAACAAAAGCCAGTTCCTTAGGAATAAAGGCAACAGCTTTATGTTTTCATTTACATGTCTTTTATTCCCTTACACATGACTGGGTGTGGAAATCCTTGAGAATTTCAGTACCAAATTCATTCAGGCTTGCCAAACTACCAACAGAAGCACTCCCTCAAGTAGATGAAAACAAAAAAAAGTTTTGATAATGTAGCAGGTAAGGAGCCATCTCCTCTTCAGGACTTAGCACCAGGTGTCCTAGACACTTTTCTTCTACCTTCTAAGCAATGGCATATTCATAAATCCATGGAAATTCATTAAGCATGTTTTAAATAATAGATTACTTTTCAGCTATCTAGATGTTTGCCATTAAAATTGAATCAATGCTTTCTAAGACCATAGATTACAGATTTATTGTTCTGCAAAGAAATGTGAACATACTCAATTTTCTTTAACTCTTAAATATTTACCAGCAAAGACCACTGGAAAGTTCCTTTTTTCCTTTTTTTTCATAACTGTTTTAGTTAACTTTTCTTGCAAAAGTATTTTTTCTTTGTATATCTCAGTTGTGGCTTGGCTGAAAGAGACACCACAGCCTCAGTTTTCCTGAAATACTTTCCCATTGGTAAGATAATTTTGCTTTAGTGCTTTTCCTCATGTCCAAGAGGAAGCAGAGTTTATGTTAGTTCTTTTAATAAATTAAAGGTTCTTCTTCTTTTTTTTTTTTCTCTCTCTTCCTTTCCTAAATATTTGCAGCTTTCAGAACACTTGAGTCTCTAATGGATCTGCTGTGTGGATTATGGCAGAGATGAACTCAGGCTCTTTTTCCCTGGAGAATTAGGCAAACGACACTAGATTATATACAGTATGTTAAATTTAAGCCTTCAGGAAATGACAAAGGTGATTCTTTGCTTCAAATGCCTCAGCAGAA
The DNA here is from genome assembly GCA_013397075.1 of Rhabdornis inornatus. Taxonomy (NCBI): domain Eukaryota; kingdom Metazoa; phylum Chordata; class Aves; order Passeriformes; family Rhabdornithidae; genus Rhabdornis; species Rhabdornis inornatus. The sequence continues at coordinate 92,128 of VWZS01005085.1, forward strand.
TTATTTATTTCAAGCTATGAGATGGACTTAAATTTCCAGGGCTCACCCTGCTGCTGCCAGCTTTCATTTTACTTTTAATGAAATTATTTTAATACAAAAATAATGGTGCATAGATTCTCGCCAGTTTTTTTTGCTAATTCTCTCCCACACCACCATGGATTTCACCTCCTTTATGTAGCTGAGTATTCAGCTCTATAAAATGGTAACAACTGCCATGCAGAGAGCTCTGTGCATTCTAGCTATGGGAGGTAACCTGCACCCCCCACTAATCATGAATTTAATATAGCAGCCTTTATTCAGAATTGTACGGATATCATCATCCTATATCTCCAAAGAATGTTTGGACTTCAGTTTTTCAATGATTTAAAATAAATGCAAAGAAGGATAGAGAGAACTGTCCATTGTTTTTTCAGTTTAGAGTTGTACCTCAGGAGCTTCACTGCAATTTTGAATTCTGGGGTAAAATGCTTCTGCCTCAGCCACGCTACCTGTTATAGTTTCTCCTAATCTAGAGCATAGCCACTTTTTATTTAAATAGGTGTTCTAGAAAAGAAAAATTCTAGTGGAGGAATTTCACCAGGTATTCCTCTCAACACTGACAATTACCAGACATTAAACTCTCCTTACAGGGAAGATGCCACTGTAAAAAACGCCAGAGAATGTATGAAAAACAGAAAAGAAAATACTGGAGACATGCCAAGCTACCTCTAGTCTGCAGAACAGATGAGTTCCTAATCTATGATGACTTTTCAATGTGTTGTAAAAGGATCACGAGGTTCCTGTGCAAATGAACATTATCTTTAATCAAAAGACTACTTGTTTTTTTCAAGGAGAGCTTGTCCTTCCTGATTTAAAGTGCAAGCCTGCTCTTCCCCCAAACTGAGAATGCTCTTCTAAATTAAAACAAAACAAAACAAACCACAAAAAACTCTTATAAAACCACGAAGCACCTGAACAACACAGTTATAAAATCTGAAGATGCTGCCAGTCTCAACCAAAATGGAAGTCATCTGGACTTTTACTACTTCATAGCCTCGAGAGAATGCTCTAAAAAATCATTTTTCCATTTCCCTGGCGGTGTAAAATCTCTCATTTATCCCTTCAGAGTTATAAGGCTTCAAAAAATAATACCTTTATTTTAAGTACAAATACCATGTCTCTAAGACCCCAAGTCATGGAACACAAAAAGCTTTCATTAAAAGAAACGAAACAAAACAATATTCATGTCACAGTAATCCTTTAATTTCTTAAAGAAGATAAACAGAAGTGGGTTGCTCCATCAAGTTGAAATATTAACTCAGTATGTCTTAGTTCCTTTCACTTAGTTTCTTTCACTAAACCTTCATTGTAAGTTTACCTTTACTTTGCTGTTTCATATTCGGTAACAAAATATTTGATACTAAATAAGATTTATTTATTAAACTGTGTCTAAGTCTCCCAATTTTTCACTGGCAATGTTAAATTAGTATAATAAATCTTAAATGGAAGTAGCATTTCCTTATCTGCAGACATGACAACAATTTGACTGAGAACAGACATTTTTTTTTTAGGACAAAGTTCTGTCAAGCATGACTATCTCACAAGAAGAAGGCATCTGCATAAACCTCCCAGATTTGCATCTCCTGTGGGTCTCCTTCCTGGCCACTCTGCAACAACACCACCAAAAAAGTCTAAAACAATACCTGTATCATCCCTGCAAAGGAAACACTCATTTTTTCTTCTTTAAAACAAATTATTTAGGTGATGAAGGGAAATTACACCACCTAATTCAGCAAAATTGTGATCTTCAAACCCTTATTGTTCTTCTCCTAAAACTGCCTAAGCCATAAAATGTAAACAGCCCATACTTTAATTTTTTTTCCATTTTCTTTCTCATATATAGCCATATAACTTCTAGTGCATGTGTTTAAAAACAGGTGGAAAAAACCAACATATTTTATTTTAAAAAAGAAAATTAATGGATGAAAAATTACTCTTTTAAACCAACAAATCAAAGCTCTCAGTCATGCTTCTCTGGTCCAGAAGGTAAAGGAAAAGCCAGCAAATTCATTCCACTTTGACACAGAAATTTATTTTCCCTCATTTTCATAATTTAAATTTTTTACAGATACAGTGTTGCCACAGTTTTAAAAATTTTTATTTCAAATCAATACAGCAAATCTCTTTGAAATAATTTACAGCAAAATAAAATTTTATTCTAGGACTTTTTACATTTCATTGTCTAAAATGTTAGACTCTGTGTTTACATTTTGGCTATTACAGAGCTGACAATATATTGCCTAAACAAAAACTGCAAGAGCATCAAGAGTGCAGTCACAGCTTTTGTAAGACAAACCTTATAGAAAACAAAACATAAATAAGAAACAACTTTGTGCGGAAGGCTCTACACATAAAAAATTAATGCCCACACACGAAGTGCCTTGTAGGCCCAAGAGCTTTTCATTGTTAAACCAAAGCTGTACCTGACACCACATATAAGTTATCATATGGCACATCAGCTCTGCAGGACTTTTGTTGACAGAAAATTTTAGTACTTGGTGTATGCTTATAATTGCAATGGCCTAAAGGAGACATGCAGCTTCTTGGCATAGGAAGAAAGAAAAATTTCTCCAGGAAACCAATTTCTCTATGGAAGTCCATCCTCCCCAGGGAATTTGTACTCATTAATTAGAGAATAAAGAGTGTAACTTCATATATACCATAGATATATATGATAGAATTTTGGAAATCTCAAGAAAAATCTGCATTTTTCCTTAATGAAAAATAGATTGGGTATCTGAAAAATGAACCTGACATGAAGGTGAAATAATCATGTTATAACCAAATAAGAGAAATTATTCCTGTTACAATAAAAGCTGTCAGAGCTTTTTGGTATTAAAAAACATCGAATTAACTAATGACACTACTAAAGGACTACATAAAGTGCAAGACATTTACAGTAGAATTAATCACAAGAGCCTCAAACACCTCAGTGCTGCTCACCATCACAAGTACATCACTAGGTACTTCCACAATGGGAACTACTTGATCTAAAAGAAGCTTGAGTGGAAAAACCTGTCCCTTGGAGAGGCCTGAATTGCTTCCTCAGGGAAATGCTGACATGGCAGCGTAATCAGGACTTTATCAAAGAATATATACATCAATATTAAACCACTTCTAATGTCATCCTGTCTTGTGACAACTTCAAAGGCAACATCAACCATGAGAGAGTCTGCAGTACCCTGCAGAGTGAAGGCAAACCCGCCCCAAATTGATAGCCCAGCTTAGTGCACATCACTCCTAAACCCATAAATACAGAACACCGGCTGAACTCCAGCACCCAGCCATGGGACTCTTCCACCAAAAATCTTCAGGATCCATCAAAACCCTTCTCAAACTTCATTACCATAGTCCTCCTAGTAATCTTTTCATGTTCCACAGGCTATAAAATTGCTGCCTTTATTCCAGTAAATAAGCACTTCATCACTCCCTTCCAAGAACAGATTCTCCACATCCCTGGTATCAGTTCTGAGTCTGTTCAGTCTGAATGATTTTTATCTAACTAAAGCCCAAGCAGTTGTTCTCAGCTTGAATTCAGCTTTGAACTCAACTGTTTATCCTTCTGTTCTGAAGAAGAGTTTGACTGCCTGAAGGCTCACTGAAAGTCTTGAAAATTGACATTTCACCATTTGATACTTAACATTTAAAAGAAATAAAGAAGATATAAAAAAATAAATCATTCTATTTACATTAGAAATTTTGGCAATACAGAATATGGTAATGGCATAGCATCAACTTTACTTTTTGGTAGCTGATTAGATATATGAGGTTATTAATTTTGTTTAATACTGGAAAGAGAAATGGTATCTGTTTCCAAAAAGTACTTTAATTTTACTTCAAATTCTTAAGTTTTGTTGGGTATTTTTTATGCAGCCCATAAAAAAAATGCAGCAACATCAAATTCCAATGAACCAATGAAATATATACTCCTTAAATTTCTGAAGATTACAACATTCAAATATGTCACCAGGAAATCAGGGAATTCACAGGCAGTTCCTCCAAATATTTCCAGCATCGCAGACCACAAAATTCAACTTTTGGAAGAGTAATTTAATTGCTATTATAAACTATTTAATTTGTGAAAAATGCTAAAAGCACAGTCAGGAATTTCCCTCTCAATTTGTGTTAAGTGACATACAATTATTGTTATAGAAGCACCTCTCCAATGATTAACTCTCCAGTGATTAACTCTAGAAACATTTCTGGTTCATTACGGGCTACAGTTTCCAGTTTTTATAACCCCCTTCTTTATTTTGTACCTGTTCTAGAAGGAACAAATGTCACATCTTCAGTCTCCCACAGGTATGGAAGTCATCTAAACTTTACAGCATAAATGCCACTCTCTGAGCTGCTCGTCCTGGGCTCCTTTTGAAGTCAGAGGACAAAACCAGGCATGATTTATATAATTTCAATATATGTACCTGGAAATGTCACAGGAATTTTGTTCTGTATGTGCCAGCCTCTCTCCATACACACAGTCCAGCTGAAGATAAACTGCTTGCTGTGCATTGCAAATATCAACTGAGTGACAGATATCACAGGAAAATCTACCACAATAACAGAAGACATTCAAAAGTAAAAATAAAGATATACAATCCAGGTGCATGGAAGGGTAAAACATACTAACCTGATTCTGCTTTCTTTGCTCTTGCATGGCTTCTGAAACAGCCTGGGCAATCTTCTCTCGATGACTATCACGTTCTGCTTCCCAGAGTTTTCTTTCTTCTGCATGAATCTTCTCCATATTTCTCCTCTCCTCCTCTACTGCTTTCAGAACAGCTTCCTGCACTACTACTTTTTCAGCCTGTGAAACAGATCAGGCACAATTAGATGAGCAACACACCCAACCTGAATGACTAATTCATATATATCACCTTCTTCTAATGAGGTCTATGAACTGACAATATATAGGATGTGAATATTTTCACTTCTGAACTATGAAGTTCAATTTATCTTACAGTGCTACCAAGCAGGTATTACCTCTGGGCAATGACTAGTTTGCGTAAAACACACACACACACAAAAAAAAAACAAACCCAAAAAAACCCCAAAAGCAAACAAACAAAAAACCAACCAAACAAAAAAACTCAAAAGAAAAAGCAGCAAAACCCATGCAAGAGAAGGCACATCATGGGCCTCCCTTGATATTCCCGTGTATGATATTCCTGTCCTTATCACAAATACCTGAAGTGCAAAAGCTGCCCCAGCATCTTCTGTAGAAAATTAGCCAATATACAAACAGTATATATTTTAAAAATATAGTTAAAACAAACGTGTCTTCCCTCTCAAAGCTCCTTAGCCATGCCACAAGAAGTACTGTTTTAGTTTCTCCCCCAATCATTATATTCAACCATTATCTGAAATCACTAAGAATTTGAAGCCAACAGCTCCACACATGTGTAGCCACACAAATATATTTATCAGCAAGACAATCACTGCATAATATCTACAAATAAATCACAGCAAACTGAAGTTCAAAATTAGCAAACATGGGCTGACAAAACTTAATCACAAATCCCTCAGTTTTAATAAGATTATAGGTCATTCCTATGCCCCTTGGAGGTGATATGGAACTGGTCTAATCAAGTCATAAAAAGCAAAAAATACAGTATTCATCAGATACCTACACTTCCAACTAAAGCTGTTTCTTTCAATTCAATGGAACTTGATTTTCCACTTAGATATTAAAAGTACAATAATTAAATTAGGACATTTTATTATGCACACATTTTCCTGTAGATATCAACCATGTAAGAAGTGTTTGTGGTACTACTGAATGTTATTCAGTGAGGTGCTCAGCCAGTGTTCATATACTACACAAAAAAGACACACAGAAAATTATAATATAGCCTGATGAACTGTGCTAGGTAATACACACCACTAACTTCCCCAGATCATTACATGCAACTGAACTTTTGTACTGGATTCTACATCAGTATTAAAAATTAATTCTAGTTTAACATTGACAAAATTATTGCCCTAACATCAATGCACTTACTAACGAAATAGACAGGAGAAATCATATTTAAAAACTGAATAGTCACTTTTAGCCAAACATCAGCTTATATAAAATAATTCATAACCTGTTAAACTGCCTCTGTTCGTATATGATTTTAAGAATAGTTCTCTCCTCATTGAAGATGACCATATTCAATGAAAGTTAAATAAGACATGATGTAATTGTCTTATTATCAGTTGACCCTGCTACCCAGCTCTTCAAATCAAGATGCATTGATGCCAAAACACCACAAAAACAGATATTTAGGCAACAGCAACAACTGAATTGCAATACTGTGACTTCTTGTCATAAACAATTCAGATGCCATCATCCAAGAGAAGGAAGCTACATCTCTTTATCAAGGCATGGGATACAGCAGATGTTTGTTTTCAGTAGAACCAACTTCTTCTAAACACAGATGAGAACACAGAGCTTGATAAATATACTTATGAAACAAAAGTGTCTGAACTTTCTATTCAAAATGACACACATGGAATCCACATTGCACAATTAATGAGATACCTTTGCAGCAGCTGCCAGAGCCTCCTTGCTTCTCTGTCTTTCTTCACCCAAACATTTGTCCAGCACTTCCTGCAAATGTTATGAAAAATTAAACTGCAATAGACAATAAAGGAGTGGCTAAAAATCATTTCAAATAGTCAAAGTTCTTAAGAAAGCTTCCTCCTCCTGTCAGTTATTGTGACAGGATCATTCCCAATAAACTCCACGATGCTGATCTCTTACTTTTTTGGGAAACAAAAGCAATACCTTGTGCTTTTGTGATTGCTGCATCATAGCTTCTTCTATCTTTTCTGATAACACTTCCTTTTCTGCTTCCAAAATGTCAAGAAGTCGCTGATGCTATTGGGAGAAAACATTCATATTTTGGTGACCACAGCCAGTGAGTAAAACAGACAAAAAGAATTCATCCAAAACACTTAGACTTGTCAGTTACCCACAAAATTACTTAAAATGTAGATTCAGTTAAATTACATTTACAGTGCTCCTTTAAGTGATTCCATGTCATGGAAAAAATTACAATAATAACAAATACTTAGTTTCCTGAACAATTAATATTTCCTTCCAGTCTAAAAAGTATTGGGAAAAAAGTTGAAAAATGAATCACTATGTAAAAGCAACACTTTTGATACAGATGATAAAAAGATGGTTGATAAAGATGGTCTAAGCAACACCACGCTTTATTTCATTTAACCAGTTGCAGAAGTTACATTAGTCTTGCACTACCTCAGTTGTACATACAGAGTAGATGACAAATGTATCTCTTTCAACCATTTGTGATATCACAACCACCGAGAGCCTGGAAATGTGAACAAATGAGAATGCTTCTTTCTTGTCAATTTCTTGTCATCCTAAACATTTTTTCAGGGAGAGAATGAACTCTGAAGTGACCACATGTTCTATATGCAGATATAGAACTGTTCAAAATCACAATCCACTTTTTTTCTCTGTATCAAGTAAAGAATTTGCAGGATGTGGGTTTTGTCTCTAAGAGCTAAGCTGTTTCCCAAGACCAAAAATTATTCCTGGAAATTATTGATGCTACATATTGGTCATGATGTAATTGCTAGCAAGTCGGTACATTTTTTTACACGTTATTTAAGAGATGATCTACTAAAGCCTGAAAGTGCAGTATCAACACAATAACATTTTACAAGATCACAATGAGGAAAGTGTTACAGTATAGTTTTATATTAATATAAGTGTATATAACAAACATAACTTTTTTACACAAACAGTTAAGTAGGCAAATCCCCCTTTCACCAGCATATCTAAGAAACAGTCATTTCTGTTTCACAAATTTTATTATGCTTTAATTTCAAGTGTCTCTAATGGCAGCTAGAAATACATTACCAAACTGCAATACTATGTTCTGAAAAATACTTTTTCTTTTGAAGAATAGAAAACTTTTAGACCGCTTTATAAAGTAAAACACCTATCTGTCCTTCCAGGATAAACACACAAAGAGGCATTTTCTTGTGAATTTACTTAAAATAGGTCTGAATGTGGCAGACATATTCTAATGGAAAACACCTGTGGAAGGAGTAGCAAAATTCACATCATGTTTATACTTAATGATGTGTAACTCACTTTTCTCGTGTTTTCAGACATTAGCTTTAACTATCAGGGCACTTACAGAAATTATATTTTCCCAGTAACTCAAAGGTGAAACAATAAATGGATTTTATTAGTTAAATGCTCTCCATGACTCTTCACTTGACTAACAGGTTACAAATATGTTATTTCACAATGACACAATATAAAACAAACACATGCAAATATTTTTGCATACATATGCCGTAAATCCAAGCCTACTAATCCTGTCAAGCAAAATACTGAATCTTTATTTTGCTTGACAAGAATCAGCACAGGAGATTTTAAGGAGAGTTCTTTAGAGAAAATCACCTCTATCTTGAAAGCACCTGCAATAAAATGGAAGTCAGTTTGTTCAGTGAGATGAGATTTTCTAGTTTAAGCCTGGCAGGCAGTGAATTCCAGCTTGACTCTGACCATCAGATTTTCAGGTTTTATATGAAGACTGTCCACCAGATTTCTGGGTTATCTGTATCCATGTTTCAAGTTGCCACAACAGGCCAGCTACCAAATGTATTTTGGTACATTCTCAATGGGACCAAAATTTTCAGCTCCCAAACTCCAGAAGAGTTTTAAAATTTTGTTTTCCATGTACATATAGCAAGGCATTCAAGCCCATCCTGGAAGTCCAGGAATGCAGATGTTTGCATTAATACAATATAGAACATGTACACATGGCCAGTGGAGAAAATCAATGCCAGTCCCCCTGATGATGCAACAGTTTGATGACCACAGCACTCCACATAATCTAAACCTCCATGCAGAGTTAACTTCTCATGAACCTGTAAGGGACCTGCAATCCTGAAAAATACAGATATCACAATCAAAGCTTTAACTACAAAAATGACTCTAACTACAAAAAAGTCGCCAAGTAAGTAAACAATTCCAAAAAAACTGAAGGCTTCTGTGACTGCAGTGTGATTACTTTGAGCTAGGCTCTCCTATTTCCTTGGTAGACCAGAAAATCTATATGGTATTGTATTTGGAGTTTTATGGAATTCACAGAAATTCAGCAAGAACTTGAAGAATTGCATCTGTTTATAAAAACATGATAGGCCATATTTTTCAAGATACCAGAGATAAGTATTTGTAAGGACATTTAGAATGCTTTCTATATGTCCTTACAAATAAAAACCCTAAATACAAATAAAAACCCCATTAGCTTTCAAAATAGAAGCTAATAACTTCTATCATAATTCAAGGCAACTTACTTTACATTAAATAGTATCATTCCTCATGGAAATACAGATTTTATAATTTCAATACTGGAAGTCTCTTGTGAATAGTTTGATATGTCCTTTCCTGTTGCAATATAAATGCTTATTCATGTGGAATAATCCTTCCGTAGATGATTACCTTCATATCTGAACTTCCAAAAGATCATTTATCATCACAAATGTTGCAACAGCTGTCCATACAACCCAGTAAAACAAATTCTCTTGTATTAGTCCCAGAGAAATACCCTGGAGAACTGTTTATTTGGCTTCAGAATCTATACTTGGTCAGTCTTGTTTTTCAGACAGAAACATATTTTAAGCTATTACATTGCATAAATTATTTGAAAAAAATATGTAAATGGAAATGAAGAAAGCAGAATAAAATATTATGTGAACTGCTTCTCCCTCAAACAGATCTTGAGTCCAGAAAACCCATATGACATAATTAGTAAGGGTACCACATGAAAGCTTCCATTCTGCATGTAATTAATATGCAATTTAATTACTAAACAAGAATGTCTTGTTTTTTTTCCACAGTACTTTGCCCCACAGCAGTGTTAGTCCTCATATAAAGGCACAGAATGTCCTGGAAAGCTGTGCTAATTAAAATGATGTAGAGTAATCTTGGTGGTATTATTAGTCCATTTTCTAGAAATAAATGCATTTGAATGCAGCCAAATTCTTTATTTCAAAAGCACAGATATTTCGAAGGCATATTCAGGGATCTTGGTTATGTATATCACCTGAGCAGGAAATCTGGGAAGTTATGGATAGAAAAGGCTTCTGTCAACAAAGAAATTTTAGCCATTTCTGTATAATGACAGCATTCAGACAGACTTTGGCAAAAAAAAAAAAAAGATGCAGTAATTCAAATAAAGTTATTAACTACTGTATCAACAGAATTCCAAGCTGTTAGTTTAAATGGCTCTGCATCACAAGCTATTCTAACCCTTTTGGAACTATTCCTTAGTCTGGTACTAAAAGATTTTAAAATAATCCACACACCCTTTTAAGTAGAAATTATAGAGAAGCATTTGGTACATTAAATTTCTAGACATACAAAATGACTTTGGAGCCTGGTACTAAATGCTCACGATGAACTTTACATACAATCAGTGCTCCCTCAGTTGGTCTTTCAGACAAATTTATTAAAGGGAGTTGAAGGTTAAAAACAAACAGAAGGTGACAGTTTCACTTCAGCACTTACAGGTTTGAGAGCTTTCACGTGTCCTTGTATTTTTAGCTAACAGATAACAGGAAGTTTTAAATTCATCTTGGCTTGTAGATTTTTGTTCAGCTATAGTAAAGGTCTCTGAACAACAGACCACTGCAGAATTAAAGATCATATCTCTTGAGTTAAAAAAAGGTAAGCAGCTTTATGTCACAAACCCCTTCTCACCAGAAATTAAAGCCAGACAAACGGTGGGAGTTGAATGAAACTCATTGTTTCTACAGGTAAGAATTATCACCATGTTCCTCCCTCTCTCAGACAGTATTTAAGAAATAATGGAAGAGCTTTGAGACTTCGGGTACCACTCTGAGCTGTATATACACTGAACTCTAATTCCCAAGCAATGGAGAGGCCACTTTCTCCTGGTAATTGTACCTGTCAAGAGCACACTGCCTGTGCTTCAAAAAGTAAACCTACAAAAAGCTTTCAAGGCAGAGTGATCCATCTCCTGTAAGTAGGATAATGAGTTCAGACTTAATGGTCCTGTGAAAAGTAACCAGGTGTCTTCCAGGTTTCCTGTGAAAGTTAGGATGGTGACTTACATATATAGGAAGCCTTAAATTTGGAAAAAAGCAATTAACCCCTGCAAGGGCCCATGAAGCTTTTAAACAGAAGTTGAGGCGATGGTTTCTTCTATTAATTAACAATCTAAGAAGCAGAAAACAGGTAAAAAGCCAGTCTAAATTTGTTGGAACTTTGAATCCAAATATCCAACTGTTAATAAATATCCAACTGTTAATAAACAGTTGGATATATATATATATAATACCTTACTGAGTTTCTGGAATGAAAAGCAAAGATGGAAACTGATAAAAAGTGTTGGCTCCAGAACTAGAAATATGGTGCATGAATCAGTGAGGGACAAAAATAAATGTCAGTGAAAGCTTCACTTTGGAGCACCAGGGAAGTTTCCACCCAGTGTAAGTTTCCAAGGCTGCACATTCACACTGTGTGTGTACCTATAAGGCACAGCAGAGTTGAACACTATGTAGAGATACTCAGATCTAAAAAATCTTTACCTTAGGTACAACAAATACTACAGCTCTTTAATACATCACTTTACCTGATTTCCATAGCCTATCACTCTCACTTAGACTTCTTTCCAACAAAGCTGAAATTTACCTCTTTTTATTCCTTAGACAGGGAGTATAGGGTGAACAGTGCAAAATTCTGAGTTGTAAAAATTCTGAATTGCAAATTGTCTCATGACATGATGGCCCTGTAAAACATAGGAAAGAGATTTCCAAACAAAATAGAAGAAAATCCCCAAACTTTTCTAAAAAGTTGTACCCCACAGAGGAGAGAAACACTAGTATTTCTACCCTACCCTCTGGAAAGCAGCATGAGAGGGTCAAGAAGAGTCTTGTGAAAATTAGCTTAAAACAAAAGGCATTCAAAAAGAGGTTACAATGTTTTCCTCCCTGCAAGAAGTTCTCTAGGCAATGGTTCCAAATGAAAATCGTTTGATGTAGATTCAAATATAAATACAGAGGTCCTGTGGTTTTTCTTGATTCCTGTAAAAAAGAAATCAAAAAAATCTTTCTTTTTTTCCTGGAATGTGAGTCAGAGAAGACATTGTAAACAGATTCAATCACAATAGCAACTAGTCAGTCTTCTTTGGTATTTTTATATATTAAATTTATTTCTGAGAATTGTGAATTTTTTCTTTCAGGTAAGCATCATTTGAAGGATTATATAAAAGATGTTTTACACTAATTTATGAAATAATATATAATTAATAAATAATGCATGAGATGAGCTCCTTTACAGCTCAAATCATGCATTCAAGCTATCAATAACTAATTCTAACTTAGTGCAGCTATAATTCCTTGCATATTCCTATTAATCCTAAACTACAAATTTAAAGTAAAAAAAAAAAAAGAGTGTCTTGCATGAACTGAAATGCTTTTTAAAAAATAGTTTCTTTCTGAGTCCTGTACCATTTCATTTAAAAGGAGATGTGTATAGTATTTCATCCACAAGTAAAAATGCATTTCTTTTGACATCCAATTTATGTTTCTGCAGACTTGTTCCTTCTCAATAGTAAGTAAATCATCATGCATGGATCACCAAATTTGGCAGGGATTAATTAATTCTGTTAGCTGCTATTCATAGCTTATGTAAAAGTAGTCAGATAATTGAAAAATAGAACAGCAAGGAACATCACAGAACAACCAAAGTTAATGTGACTATCCTAACACTAAAAAGGAAAAAGAGGCCTTGCATTAATTGATGTATCACGGCAACAAGTTATTGGTGTTTCCCTCTTCCACAGATCTTTCATCTGAGGAAACAATTGTCATACACTAAAGAAATGATACTTGGAATCTGCTTTTAATGCCATCATTATCAAAACCAGTATATTGAGACATTCATATGTCTAATTCACCCTCAGTGAAAGACCAGTTCTCCTGGTCTTCAGCATCTACTGAATTTTTTAATCTAATGAAACTGCATTGTAGTGAATTGTTTAAGAGAGAAAAACACAATAATGTCATCTGTGATACTAGGGCTTTTTTGTACCTTCATAATACATGGACACAGAATCATCCTTCTCCCTCAAGACTTGGGGAAAATTATCTTCAGGAACATTTAGTAAATGTTTCAGCACTTCATTCACCAGCATGGAAAATAAAACACTGGATGGGGCTTTTTAAGAATTCAACACTTCAAATGTGTTCACCTATTTCAAAACAAACTTTCTTAACTCACAAAGTTCTACTTTTATTTCTGTCTCTTATGAAGGGATCTAACAGCAGGAAGAAATAACACAGGTCATGGGAAACATTATTATCTATGTGAGAGGAAGGTGACGTAACAAAAATACATCATGATTTTGTAATGTTATCAAAATATTCCCATTTCTACATCCTATTCAAAATATTATCCCGAGGAAAAAGGTGACCTTATTAAAATACTAATAATGGTTCTCTGCTTCTCTAAACAAGGCTGTCTACATTCAACAGCATTTTCTTTTATACTGCACACCTTTTCCTCAGCACTGCTAAGCTCTGCCTATGTCCAATGACAAGAACTGGTTATTGCAACTGGTTTCTTACACTGTCCTCACTATCTGTGGCATCTCAAGTGTTTGGCAGTGCAAGGTGGAAAATCTGTCTGCAGAATTCCAACATCTGGTACATATTTCCACTTCCTCAAATTATAACTTATTACTGCTTGGTTGAACTGTATCTTTTTGCCAGTTTGAGGTCCAAGTGTCTAACAAAGCAGCAAAGCTTTTCTAAGAGACAGCTCAGGAATCAGCAAAACATTATTACATGAGAAGAGCTAAAACAATGTAAATGTAAATTGCAATAGCGGTAACAAAATACCTTAGGATAGGCTTGTACCCAGGGTTCCACTCAGCAGCATAGAGTGAGTGCACAAGCTGTATCATTTGAGGCACATCAGAGGATGAAATTAGGTTTAAAAAATTTTGCTGCATAAGTACTTCATTGTTTTTATAAATAAAGTAGGAAGATCTATAAAGGCATCTAATAATAAAAATACTTTTCTTGGAAAGTGAACATAGTAATAGAAACCATTAAAAACCCAACACACTTCAACTCCTGGGGATACAGAGATAAGCAACTTTATAAAAATGTGACAATAACAAAAAGGTATCAGTTACTTCTTCTGTGATCTAATTAATTTCTCAGCCCATATGAGCTCTCCACAAATTGCCCCATTTATCAGGAAGAAATAAAGGAAATGAGCTCCTAAAATACGACCAATGTAAACAGCAAAATATTCAATAATGGAAGATGGCAAAACAGAAAAAACCCTATTTTTTTCAACTACAGCTGACAGAAAAATAACTGAGGAGAAAAATAATTCTATATTACTTAGCTGTTCAGAGTATCAACAAGAGTTGAGGGCATAAATTCGTAACAAGTAGTGAAGATCTGAAGATAATAAATTACAAAAACAAAAAAGAGAGAGAAAAAAAAAATCACTCTAAAGAGCTACTTCCAAGTGCCACTTGACAAATCCAAGGAAGCAAATGCAATTTCCAAATTGGATTTTTGGTGGAGTTGCTAGAAGTATCCTGGCTGAATTAACAGTGCAAAGGGACTGCAAAATCAACCTCCAACTAGCATGTGAGAGTGGGCATATTGAAATCAGGTTAGAGAACTCTGGTAATGGTTTATATTTAAAAAAAACCCACACCACAAAACAGTTATTTCTGTTGTCAGATTTTTTCATGAAATGGCAGAACCACAAAATGGGTCAAGCTGGAGGGAACCACAGTGGGTCATCTCGTCCCACTTCCCTGCTCAAGCAGGATAAATCCTGAAAAAAAATTCAGAATTCAGGAAAAACAAGCAAGCAAGTAAACAAAAAGCCATCCCAGCACAGGAAAAGCTGATTCTCTCCCTTTTCATTTTGATTTTCTCTATATATATGAAAATGAAGGAGGCATCAGGAATTCAGGAATAAATTTCTCAAATTTGCCACAGGATTTTAATCAATCCTTAGGTTTTTTGTAAGTTCTGAGAAAGTGTAACTTTGCTCTTGGCAAAAGAGCAGCAGACCTGAAAAGACACAACTAGATGAATTATGTGAAGGTGAATTACATGAAAATGTAACAGGAAGGACTGATTGGAAGTACTTGGTTTTGAAGGGAATGAATAAACAAATATTTCTACAGCAGCGAACTTACAAGATTTCTGGGAATTGAGAGGAAATGCCCGAAGAAGGGAACATGGTAAGTACTCAAAATAATCTCCAAACCTATCATAATTGGAATTATTGAACCAGAAAGGTTATGCCCACTGCAGCGTTCGTATTTTCAGTCTGCAAGTCTTCAGGATTACTACTCTCACTGCAAAAATTTGGCCAATGTCTCCTAAAAATGCAAATATGCACAAGACTCTCAGAATCTACTTTGCATATGGTCCCTTCAAGATCAGGCATTAAAAAAATTTCACAATTACTACCACCAGGTGGGAAAAACACAGAGCCTCTTTTGTTAACAAGAGGAGAAAAACATAACCAAAATTCATAAAATAAGCATTATTAGAGGCACATTTTGAGTAGATATAAAAGCAATTATTCAAAATCAAAGAAAATTATATCTCCTGTGAAATTAAGTTTCTGATTGAAGTAAACATTTTCCCTGGCACACAAACAATCACTGTAAAAGAAAAGGACTTCCTACATTTGACATTTTAGCAGTTGTCAGGAGACATATTGGTACTTTTCACTAAAGGTTATGGAAAACACATCAAAATGAATCATCCAAATACTAGAGAAGATAACACATCCATCGCATTCCAGAAGTTTGTGACTATTGTCACACCAGTTTTCTGTTTGTCCACAGACTGTTCTTGAAAGCATCACAAACTTTCAAAAGATGAGCTCCAGCCAACAGAATTTTTATTCTGACTGACCTTTCAGCAGTTTTCATATTGAAGATAAACCAGTACTTCCCTGAGTGAGTCTCAAAGAGACAAAAGATTTCATGCAACAGATTTTTTAACTACTATTTATCATACAAATGGCAGCCAACATCATGATAGAGTGGAAAAAGCATTAAAGACATGGGGGTAACTAGTTGTCTTAAATGCTGTTGCATCTACAAATGTGAGACATTTTGTACGTACATGAACAAATGTGAGGACAGACAAATAAAATCATCATGAAAAAAACTGCTGTAGATATCTAAGATTTTATTTTACCTTAATATACAGATCATTGACTGTTTTAAGAAGAATTAAAAAATGTACCCTGCTATAGGCACATTTTAACACCATCTGCTTTGATTGAACGGCGATAGTATTTGATTGAATAGTAATAGTAATTCAAGTAATAGAATTGCTTTACTATTGAACAGTAAAATTACTGAGTAATTTTAATATTCAGTAATTCTGAGTATTAAAAAAAAATCTATTCAAAAGTTTGTTGATTATGTTTTTCAGCATGGATTTTCACACAGCACATGAGTAAAACCACAAGATCACAGCTGGTGTGCATTTTCAGAAGGCAACATCAAAGGTTTGTGTCTCAGAAAAAAGACAAGGATGAAATTTGTGATTTTCAAACTTGTAAAGAACTGATATGATTTCTGCTGGCATTTTCTGATATCATCAAATTCTAGAAAAGTAAAACTGACAAGCATAGTTTTCCTAAATATTCAGTAGATGACATGACTGATTTCTGGCACAGTGAAAAATAGTTGTCTTTGTTGTGTTCATTGATGGAAGACACCATGACACTGGTGCCCCTGAATGTGCCACAAGAATGCCTGGTTTGCTCTTTGAAATGTTGACATCATGGAACCACAGAATGGCCTGGGTTGGAAGGGACTTTGGAGATTATCTAGTTCCAACGCCCTGCCATAGGCAGAGACCTGCTGCTATCCCAGGTTGCTCAGAGCCCCATCCAGCCTGGCCTGGAACACTTCCAGGGATGGGGCAGCCACAGCTTCTCTGGCCAACCTGTGCCAGGGCCTCACCACCCTCACAGGGAACAATTCCTTCCCAATATCCAATCTAACCCTGCTCTGTGTCAGTGTGAAGCCATTCCCCCTTGTCCTGTCACTCCAGGCCCTTGTCAAGAGTCTCTCTCCATCTTTCCTGTGGGCTCCCTTCAGGCACTGGAAGGACACAATGAGGTCACCCCAAAGCCTTCTCCTCTCCAGGCTGAACAATCCCAATTCCCTGAGCCTTTCCTCCCAGCAGAGCTGCTCCATCCCTCCGATCCCTTGGTGTCCCTGCTCTGTCCTGGCTCCAGCAGCTCCTGTCCTTCCTGTGCTGATCCCAGGGCTGGAGGAGCTCTGCAGGTGGGGTCTCACCTGAGTAGAGAGGCAGAGGAGCAGAATCCCTCTCTCCTGCTCCCCACATCACTTTTGCTATGGGAGCATATTTCCTTGGAAAAACCAGCAGCCCTAGAGGCTGTCACATGCAAGAATATTAGAAGGGAACAAAAAGAAAATAAGTGATTTTTGTGTTGTGTATACTTGCACTGTCTGATTACTCCTGCACCAAAAGAATTGTTTATAGTGATACAAACACTCACAAATCTCCATGTAAAAGTGGCTATGCACGCACAATTCCATAATACAAAACAGCAATGAAATCTGTGTATAAATATAAGCAGTAATTTCATCAAACTCAACTGTTAGCACATAACAAAACCATTTGAAGGAAAAGAAGTGTGAAAATTAACATGAAAACATACATTTAAGAATACACGTGTTCAAAAAGAATAAAAAACATACCACCCATTTCTCAGATCTTTCAACAAATTTTTGTGAGTGAATAAAATCTGCCAGTATAAATTATATTTAATTAAACCTGATAGCTCAACCACAAGCACCTACACTTGTCTATTTGATTAGGCTTCAAAATCTCAGTTGTACATTACAATTAGAGGTGACAAACCTCGATGGTATCGAATGAGAAATGACTTGGAAGTTAGTGAACAAAATTTACACTTTTTCTGGGATGCAAAGGGGGTGTTAAATGCAGACATGATGTGAACACGGCACTGTGTTTGGTCATAACCACTCTCCTGTCCTATGACAGTTCTTTACATTGTTAGATTTTTCCCAGGTAAATCTGAACCTCTTCAACATGTTTCCACACTTCTGTCCCGTTTTTGGGGCTCTGATGCAAATCCAACTGATCACACGTGCAAGTTATTGCTCAGTCTGTAAGAATAATCTCAAAAAATCTTCCTATCGCATTTCTGTATTTCAAGAGGTTCATTCCTTTTTAACACTCAGAAAGTGATATCAACTTAGCAAACAACATGTTCATTTCAAAACCACAAAACTTTTGTTTTAAAATTAATTTTTACTTGCTCTTAGAGCTTTATAGCAAGTGTTAAATAATTGCAATTCTGTGCAATAACTTCACTCATGATGCAATCAATTTCTCCACATTATTACATCTTTCCTTCATACTGTTTACATAGATGCTTATATATTTAACACAAATTTGCACTAGGTGTTAATTGATATGGTCAGAACAGTCAAATGGTCATAAAACACTTTTGGAAACGTTGGAGTCCTTCAAGGGCACCTCTGATGTATTTAGGTCTAAGATACTCCATGAAAATGTAAAAAAATATTATCCTTTGCACTTTTTGCAGAACTGTTGCTAACAGTACTTAAAAGGTAACTTACTTGCAATATAAACGACTCCAGGGGGGCTATTAACAAATTAACTTCTTGGTTTTTAAACTTCCATGCTCATGGTCAGTATTTATTTTGATTCAAGAGCTGTACTTCAGTCAAACCAAGATCTTATTGATAACAAACCAGGTTGACACTGTTCAGATCCTCATCACTAATTGCTCTGACCTCAAATACTTCCTGTGAGACTTTTGCTCAAGTCATGCTAAATGAGCCAATTTAGGTCATTAATGTGTACATATATATTTTTATATATATATATGGATGGATGGATATTATATAACTCCTCACAGCTTTTTATTTTTAGGTAAGATTTCTATGAAATAAAAATAGGTGTGGACAACACATGTTTTTGTTTACCATCTAAGAACCATCTCAAAATTTGGATCAAAAATTCATGCAAATCCGACACAATCAAATCCTGCATTTAACTACATAATTTAAAAATAATTGAAGGATTTCTCCAAGACCTCAGAAGTACGTATTAAGTTGCTCTGAGACTTTTTCTCAGTGCTACACTCTCCTTGAACCTGTTCTAAGCAGGCTCCAGTGTTACAGAACATTTTCAATCCCAACAGATGAAAAGTCTTTATTTATTTAGCATTTTTAAATACCTGTGTTTAGTGGTATGCTGAGGAAACAAGGTGAGAAATGGATAATTTTCTTTGGAGATCATATATATTAATATTTTTTTCAAACAGGAAAGAGTTGAAACTAAAAAAAAATCACGGAAATTCTTGCATGTGCACATGCATACCTGAGCATCAAGGAGCTCTTCACATTTGTGAGAATGCTTTTCAATGGCTAATATATACTGCTTTTCAATAGCTGCTTCTTGCTGCTGAACTGTAGATTGTAGCAGTGCCTGCAAAAAAAAAGGCACCAAATACTCAACAAAGATATACCAAGATATTGGTATCTGCAGATCCACTAAGACTCATGTGCAACCAGAATGTGGAATGCTGTTATAAATTGGGAATGTGCAATGATTAAAGTACCTTTCTATGTAACGCTACCATGTTTTCAGTCATGACTAACATTTTTTGGATCTCAGATTTCTTATACAGTCTGCCTAAAAGACAGCAGCATACAGAAGATAGAGAGAATTTCTGTTAAATATACTCAGTTTAGTGAGACCACACAAGAAGAGGAGAATATGAAAGCTGCTGAAGAGGAGGGGAAGAAAAAAAAAAAAGCCAGACATATTTCTCTGGCTGACAAAACTCCACATCCTCTCGGCACTGTGTAAGATCCCATGGGCCAAGCATGATCTTCACAACCACAAGTCAAGTAAAAGCAGATGGAAATTCTGAGTAACATAAAGCATAAAAGAATGCCCCCCCCCCAGGATGTTCACACTTGAATGTGAAGCAGTGGAAGTCAAAGTGTGGAAAGTCAAAGCACCAAGGCAGTAGCAAACAGCTGATGGGAGCAGGAGTTGTGAGTGTGCTTGTGCACACGCCTGAACTCACACACACTTGGCTAAGCCCTGCAGAACCTCCAGCATCTGAACACAGAAAGAGAAATAAAGAACTTGAAGATACGTGAAGAAACCAAGTTATCACGTGGAGAATTATGCTCAGGTTTCCTTAAACAATGATGGTAGCTAAACATTTACTTGGCTCATGTGATTTAAGCTTTTTTCCTTGATAGTATTAAGTCTTTATGCCACTTTCCAAATATTCATCGGGCTATTTATACAAAATGTACCAAACTATTCTTAACTAGCAATCAATATACTGAAGCAGTCAAAATGACTGGGTAAGTTAAAACAGACATGACTTTTACAGAAAACAGACCTTTGGCCCAAATGCAGACAAAGAAAAAAAACCCATCTTTCAAACAATCTTTATTTTAGAGATATATTTACTTCATGGAATGTAACACACACATCAAATAAAATTTTGAATACTTTAAAAAAAAACCCAAGAATGTATAAAAAAGATAAAATCTTCTGACAATTTTTGAATTACCTTTCCAGATTTTCCACTAACTATCCTCTTATGCCAAAATCACTGTTTTTCAGTAATGCTGTACCATGGTAGCAGTTCTCAGCAAAATTTCAGTGATTAAAAATGTTAAAACTTGTGCTGAATCAAAGTGTAAGGATACATTTACTGGTGTTTGCAGGGGATTTAGCAAACCATAAGTTTACTTCCAAAAAAGCCAATTTACGTCTAACTAAATTAAATTCTTTTATTCATAGAAATTCAAGCACTCAGAAAAACTGAACTTCCAAAGAAGTGTAACCTCTGTACATGAATCTTTATACTCTGCATAAATTAGAATAGCCACGTATCACTCGCAGAAATTAAACCTGGATCTTGAGGTTTGGGTTCCTTTTTTTGCCTAAACTATTGTAGCACTAAATGTTTCATGTAACTGGTACAAAAGAAAATAAAATAATTCTGTTCTTAGGGAACACAGTATGAGAATGGTCATTAGGTTTCCATGGCATTTCTCAGACAGTTTCTTGCTCATGCCAAAGGTTGAGTCACCTTATGCACTTTGCAAATTTCACTGGCAACTGTTAAAATCCTATTAAATGGTATAAAGAACTTTCGGTTTTCAAGGAAATAATTATTATTCATTGGATGGCATGTAGAGGCTGTTAAATTTTTGTAATTAATTTATTATTAATATTTTTCTTTAGAAAATACATAAAATTCCACTTCTATCACACACACTATAAACCCAGTTTAAATAGTACCACAGGGCTGATGCTGTATTTGACTGTTCCACTAGTTAGCCAAGTAAGGAGAAAGAGAGAAAAAACTCCCTATGTAGCACAGTACTGCAGAAATATAGCACAGATGTGTGATATCCATCCAAAGCTCTAGTAAATTTCAAGATAATCAACTAATCAAATTAAATAATTTACAAAAATTTCATTTACCAATTAGCTCATTTGCTAAACTGAAACACACATTTGGCTACTTGATGATCAGTATCTCTAATCTTATAGTTACAACTACAATGACACTAAAAGTCTTTTGATTACTTGCTATTCCGGGCAAATTCTCTTATCACTGCTGAAACACCACTTTCTTCCTTAATTAGTTAAGTAGGAGTTATTAATTATGCTGCTGGGCTGACCTTCCATAAATCTATGGCCAGTGATCTAATACCAAGCAGGCATTCTTGAAACAGTCTCCTTTTAATTTATTAATTTCAAGTAAGCTTACAGCAGAATGTAGCATATGGCATCTGTTGCATGAAGTCAAGGGTAGGATTTCAGTATGAGTGCTCTTGTTAATTAATTTTTCCTTCTACATATTGTGCAATGAACTTTCTTGACACTGGTTAGGAAGGGTCATCATAGAATCACAGGATCATAGGATTTTAAAGGTTGGAAGGGACCTTAAAGATCATGTAGTTCCAACTCCCTGCTATAGGCAGGGACACCTTCCACTAGACAACATGGAGGAGCTCCATCCAACCTGGCTTCTTCCCCACTTCGTGATCTCTCTACTAACCCAAAAAAACTGTCAGAGAATTGATCCTGCTTTTCCTTCAATACTAAAACATCGTGGTGGCTTCTGACAGAACAAAGAGGTTGAAACCCCTTAAGTTCTCTATAGAGTCTTCATCTTAGTTTGATATATTATGCACCATAAAAATCACAGAAAAAACATTATTTCCTCAAACCATTATAAAAATCTTCACACCTCTAAATGACTGCACAAAACATTCTTAAGTTAAACTAGGTAAACTAAGTAAATTATTCTAAACCTCTGTTTGAGCTCAGATAAAGAACTAACCTTAGCTTTAAGTTTCATACATTGGAATAATTTTAGAAGACCTTAAGCTGAAAGTAAATCCAAATTTCATAGTAAGATCCATGATCACCCTGGGGGGTTCTTACCTGGAGAACGGCATTCCTGCATACAGACCAGGGCCTGAAAAACTGCACTGTGCCCAACATGAGAAGAAGAGCTTAAAACCACAAATGATCACAACAATTCATCCTGTATTTCTACAGTCTATTGTGTGTATTGAGTACCAGATTATCTCTAACATTTCTCCTCATACTCAAAAATGCAAAAGTGCAATAACTACAGTTTTGCCAAAAGCGTAACACGGACATCCCAACCTATTTTTAATACAAACCTAATGTGTTCATTCTACTTGCAATAAAAACCACAGCTACTTGCCCAGACAGGATTTATTGTATAGACAGAAGCTAGAATCTAGGAGAAACCCTCTTGAATGAAATAGCCAAAATACAGACTGTTACCCCCAATTCTTCCTGAATTCCCAAAAAGTAACAAATTGCCAAACCCCTTTCTTTCAACTCTGTCTTTTTATTATAGGAAAAAAGCTAGTCAGAATAAAGGCAACAGGAAAAACTAAGCAGAGCTCATTATCTTCTCCTATCTATTCTGAGAAAAAAAAAATTAAAAGCAATTCTGGCCCATGCAAAACACAGGTTTCCAGATGCATAGCATTGTTTGAAAATGTTAAACCTACTCATATGTAACATCAATATGAAATACAAATCAT
The DNA here is from genome assembly GCA_013397075.1 of Rhabdornis inornatus. Lineage (NCBI taxonomy): Eukaryota > Metazoa > Chordata > Aves > Passeriformes > Rhabdornithidae > Rhabdornis > Rhabdornis inornatus. The sequence continues at coordinate 115,368 of VWZS01005085.1, forward strand.
GGTGTACACGTTGCTGGGTTATGTTTTAGAATGTTTCTTAAAAGCACTCTGTCAAAAGCCTTAATCAATCCAAAATAATATCCTGTTCAAGGATCATTGGCTTGTTCAAGTAGCTAAATGGAAGCCAGTACATCAAACCTTTTCCTCAGTTCAAAATTGCTGAGTCAGGATGACCGAAACAAGTAATCTTTAAAAATAAAAGTTACTGATGAGAAGTTACCACACTGCTTCAAACATGTGAACTGTATTAAATACAGCAATAGTACTTCCGAATTTTTAAGCTTTATAGCATTAGGCAATGATTCATCTAATTCAGCATCCCATCTCCACCATTTAATTACTTTCTACTACTTAATTTAAGGGTGCAATGCAATTAACCAATTTCTGAATGATAAAACAGTGCAGAGGATACAATGCAAATTCTTTCCTGACCCATGGAAAAGATACATTAACTCAATAAAATGCAGTATTTGACTAGTTGTGTTTTAATTCAGCTATTATCTAAGACAGAGATAAAACTATTTAAAAGATTTCTGAAAATGTCTTTCTCAAAAGAATTCAACTTACTCACTTCAGGCCAAAATACTGCACATTTTCATGACTGCGTTATTTCCAGGTGAGTCTGCCATTTTAGTGAAAATGAAATATGTCCATTTAGGTGCTACGGAATATGGGGGGTTAAATACAACAAATGGGTAATGTATTTTTTGCAGTGATATTAAAAAATTCTGTTTCATATTCAACTGCTTGTAGTTGAAACTGTGTTGATCCATGCCACTAAGGATCAACAACCTAAAGTTTGAATAGTATGCTGGGTTAATCTAGGTAGCTCAGCTTTATGCGAGTGTAAAGGATTTATTTTCCACAAAAAACTGTTCTCACAGACTCCTGCCAGAAACAAACTGCAAACTAACTCTTAATCTTCTATTAACCTTCCTATTTTTATAATATTTAATACTGTATTTATTATTCTATGGTCAGAGGCACATACACAATTCATCCTTACTAGAACAGGAAGGAGAGATTCCCTGCAATTTTTATAATTGCTTTCAAAATGTAAAGGCCATTTAATTGATGATAAAATATTTTTGATAGCCAGATCTTTGAAACTACAAGACCTGACTGCACCTTGCTTTTATTGGAATTCTGTAGAGAGACTTCCATAGTAGCATCGCTGTTGCACAGAACTACTCTCATAATGTAAAATCCCAAGGAATCTCTTCTTTTCCAGCCATTAGCTCTCCATGAGAAAAAACAAAGTTGTTTTATATTCCAGGCTCACTTGAATTCTAGTGTGACTTGCACATGAACAAGCATAGAAGTTAGAAATGAAATACAAGCCCTTGCAACAATTTTGGATTTGTCCTTTTATTCATGTGTCAGGAATTTCTGAGCCAGGATGTCAACTTGGAAACTTAATAAACTAAGCTGATATTTTAAAGAGCTGAGAACTGGCCACATTTCAGACCTTTCCCTCACTAGGGATAAACCATGTCTAAAAAAAGATATCCTGATTCTAGATTAACTTCTTTTGTAATGAAATCCTTTAAAATTTCCTTTGTTTGTTAGAGGGTAACCTTTCAGTTCAGAGGTGTATTATTGCCACAAATATTTTTGAAAGAAAATCTGATGGCCCCTACATATTCCATGCTTTGAAAATCTGTCTGTTCTTACATTCTGAAAATGTGAAAACATCCCACCAGCTTTCACTGAAAATCGATGGACAAAACTCTTACTGCAGCAAGGACTGGGAAGAACTTTACACCTTGAAGTTCACTTCTATAAAAGGGACATGCATCTGATTCATGCAGGCTATCTTTCAGAACACTATTAATTGCATAAACAATCTAAGGAAATAAAATCCATCAAATAAATACACCTGCCTGTAACCCCATATTCTTTAAAGCTTACATTAGAGGATATTTTAAATAATGAGAAACAAAACAGATTAAAACTATTAACTCGTCTATTTACAGAACTGTGACAATTTCAGAACAAAAGCTTGACTAAACAAGCACAGAATAAATTCTTATGTTGCTTGTGGTAAATATCTTAAGATGTGATGTGATCCCACAAGCATAACTTCCAAGACCTACATTTACTTTTCTTTACTATGGTTAATTACCAGGGATAAAAGTTTAAGACAACAATGACATGAAAGACAGAAATTAAACAAAATTAGGTAAACATGAGAAGGGGAAACTTGGCCAACACAGAACACTGAGTTAATTTTTAATTTGCTTTCCTGTGGTCTTTAAGACAAATTTCATGACTGTGTTGTGGATGGTTTATTTGTTGCAAGGAAGATTAGAATGTGAGATGCTTAACAATGGTCAAGGCTTTTGAGGGTTTGTGCTACAAAGCATCTAATGGTCTCTATTAATGGACTTCCCAACACATTCAGCAATGAACATTCCAAACTCAACTGAATTTAATTTTAAGGGCTTTGTTATATCCAGGCCCTTGAAAATAGATCGTTCAATATCTGTCTTCTCGTGTAAGCTGCATTTTCAGTGCACTGCCATATTAAGAAGGACCAGTCAGGAGGAGGAATTAAGGGGGTTTGTCCTCAAACCCGAGTACCTGGTCTGCCCAGGGATACCACACTAGTTAAAGATCCATGTAGAGAAATACTGTCCCATTAACAATAAATAAGTCCCCAAAGTACAGGAAAGGGACTAGAAGGAAGTGTAAGCCATTTGGAAGTATAGAAGATACATCAACAACAGAGGTCTGCTGCAGTACATCTGCAAGGAGTGGAATTAGCTCTGAATGGAAGAAAACTGTGATTTTCTAGTTACCAACTTGGCAGCCTTGTATACAGAAGCCACAAAATGGCAATTCTGTTTTCCTCTGTAAACCAGAAGGAAGGCACATTCACAAATCCACCAACAATAACACCTACCTAGGCCAGGAATACAGAAAAGACAAGTCAGTCAACTGTCTTCCACTGTTACTCCACTCAAGGTTTCAATACCTAAGTTACAGGATTTGGGTTTTGAGGCATTCTGGGGATTATTCGCTGGGGCTCAGGATGAACTGCTCATATTTTTACAAGCTTTCCTTAAACAAGCAATGTTGGGCACTATAAGTTGTGCTACGGCTCTGCTTGAAGCAGAGCCACAAAATTATAATTTACTGGTTTCAGAGAGGATTAGTCAGAATTCCAATGCTCCTGACTACCACACAACCTAATTTAGGGTCTGAGCAATCCCCTGATTGGAATAACCTGCATCAGTTCACTTTATCAAATCCCCAGGAATGCAAAATAAGCCTGTTCTCATCGTAAACAAGATTTTCCTTCCCATGCCTTTTAAACAACTCATAGACTTGCTTAGGTGAATTTCCGCGCTCAAGGTAATTTGGGGATTAATTAGATAGTACTTACAAAAAACCTCCTGAAAATGAAAATTACTTCTGCATATAAATGATATGTATTAAAGTAACACAGTCTAAATCCTAAAGAAGACATATTTCAGCACAAAATGAAGTCTGGCTAAAAATGACTAAATTAAAAGAGTTAATGAATCTCAAGATTCTGTCTTTCACTAAAAGAACTAATCAGATTTACTTTACATTCCTAAACAAATGCTATGTGTAGGAACCCTTATTTGGTTATCTAACTAATTGCCACCATATCTGAAAAACAGAATAAATTCCTAAGGATCTGAGCAGTTAAAAAGCCCCAAGAATGTAAGACACTACTTTTATAATTACAAAACCACATTTGACTAATTTATTTAAGGAAAAACCCAATCTTAGCCCTGTTCCATATTGAAATATTAACAATGAACTAACATTTTAAAAGAATCCATGAGATAATTTTCTCAAACAAAGCTACAGAATAGTTTTTGCCTCCACTGAATTCCCTGATGATTCAGTGTTACTTTTTTATTTCAAGTACATGGCAAAGAGTTATAAGAAAGGTATTAAAGTATAAACAACCAGCCAAAAAATGGTTTTTTAAACCTAGCAGTCTTTTTTGAATTTTTTTGCTACCCTGATGAATAAGTCACCTCATGTTTGCAGACAGGGTTGATTGCAGTTATTTACTCAGAGCTTGGCATATCTGATATTATTTCTCATCAGTCTTCAACTAACCACACAAGGCAACAGGAAGGCTTGTATGAGGTATATTCACATCATGGTTCCCTGGTACTAAAGAGTGACTTTATGTAATTTGGATATAAACATTCTGTGAGAAATAATACACTAAATATAAACAATGAAACACAGGGTTCAATTAACTCCCTAATCTTCTGTGCCAAATCACTGAAACTGATAAACATAAATCTTATTTTCCAGAAGGCATATCAGATCTAGCCAGCTGCTGCTGACTGGTAAAACAGCTTTCAAAAATTATTATGGCACATAAATGTATCTCTTTACCCAGCTACACAGGAAGAAATTATTCCTTTAAAGGGTCAATATAACCCATGCAGAGCTCCCCTTTAATTCACACAAATCAATTAAAATGGTGAAAAATTACACCTTGAAAACATTCAAAACTTTCATTCAACACTATAAAATTGCTGGATTTCACAATTTGCTTATATTTTCAGAACTAAAAAGAAGGAAATATAAGTGCAGCAATTACTAAAAGCTCACAAGCTTTTTCAAAATGTAATTCACACAGGAACAGATATTTTACATACATTTAGAACAAAACACAAACATCTTCTTGCCACTGAAGATGTTCAGTGGCACATCCAAAGGTGCACACTACATAGAATTCCCTTTTGAGAACTTCTAAGGCAAAGGGGTCCTCAAAGGAGTAAGGGGAGAGAAGCACAATAATTCTCCCCCAGAAGAGAAATGAGGGTGGCATGGAGAAGTGGGACACCACCAATGGCCATGTTTAAGTTTTCTCAGGAATGGAAACTTTTGAAACTTTTTTCTGGATAGATTCGGAATGAAATTAGTATAAGTTATATTGAAGGAGACAAACATATTTCTACAGAGACCCAATTTCAATATTAGCTAGAACACTACTTACAAGCAAAATTATTAAAAGACTTTCTTATTATCATAAAATCATTAATATTGGAAATTATCTCTAAAATCATTGAGTCCGACCCCTAACCCAGCACTGCCAAGCCCACCACTAAATCTTCCTGCCCTCCATGCGAGATCATTCTTTGGTTACAAATTACTGCTACCAAACAGTTAAAATCTGAAATTCCCCTTCACTAACTATGTTTTCAGATTTGTCCTCACAGCTGCCTACCAGATCTTAAATTTCCCTTTTCATTTTCAAAACTTAGCCTTCATTTCAATTTCCCATTATCAGTTTTCCTCCTGCCAGATCCATTTTAAGTCTATTTTTAATTCTTAACTTTACCTTCTCCTCCTAACTTGATTCAGTTTTTGTCCTTCGTGCATTTTTTAATAGCTTCCATAACAGAACGAAAGAGATTTATTCTCCATTGTGACATCCAGTTCTTTCAACTTACAAGCTGACAGGAACTAAAACAGCATGAAAGAAAAACTACGGATTCAGCTTTATTTCACCCATAACTCCCTTCCTTAGTGCTGTGTAGATAAAAACCTGCTGAACTGCTCTGTGATGCTGCTTTCCTGCAAGTGCAGCTCTGGAGACTGAAGAGGTCCAAAATGTGGATTTGTGATAAACAATCCAACCCAAAGTTTACCACAACTGACTGAGAACTTTGGGTTTTAAGTTTCCTTACTGAAAATGGCTAACCAACTTTATCTGAAGTTTTCCAAAGTGCAGACTGGGAAAACATGTCATGCAACATTTCAGACCAAACAATCTAAATTGAAAGCAACAGAAGAGACAGTGAGAGAGGTCGAGCAATCAGCATAAGCAGTACTAATAATTGTGCACTGCAGGCAGCCATCCTATTCACTATTACAATAACACCATTTGGAAATTGTGTTAGCTTGGCAATTCATTTACCTTGAATTCTTCAACAATAATAGTTAAGGCTTCATGTCCAGCTTTTCTCATGTCTTCTAATTCCCGCTTATGCTTTTCCTGTACAAAAATACAGAAAATATTATATACAACATAGGCACCTGACATAACAATTTTCCTCAGTTTTGGTATCTTTGATGAAGAAATGCACACAGCTTGATCTTTTAGATATTGTATATAATGTATATGAATATATATATATGCTAAATTCAAATAGGTCTCAGTATTAAACTTGTTTTGTTTCTTGATTTTACTTTATAGACCCCAGATGATTCTAAATGGATCTCCAATTTTTTTTTTTTAGGAGTTTCTCTGTTTCTTGGTATACCTGTGGATGGCAGGACTTCCAAATCACCTTCTTAGTAACTGCTACTTACTGCCTCTACCAATAAAATGTTGAGATGAAGTAGGATCAGATTGAGTTTCTTCAGAAATGCATACCTTTCTCCTATTCATTATGTGGCTCCTCTTTTATATTTTGTTTTATTATTAAGATTCCTGGGAAAGTCTTCTTGCAAAAGAAATCCTAAATAGATTTTTCAAACAAAACTGCATTGTTCACTTTTTATTTTCTGCACACTTATGTAAAAGGAACCTGGAGAGAAACATTCTAGCATTTTTTCCTTTACCTAATAGTTTGCTAGTCTGCAATGTGAACACCTCATTGGATTCTCACCAGCATTTCCCACTTATCAATGAGAAGCACCACTTTTTCCAATCACCAATTAGTAAGAAGATGAAAAACATTCCCTCCCTCCTTGTTCTTTGCTTAAGGGTCTTTTCTTGTATCAGCTCATATGGAAGGATATAGTTGCTTTAAATCATCTTGGATTTAATTTATTGGATTTTTCTTGGTGCAGAAAGCAGAAACACATTAATCATAAATGTTCCTTTGCAGTGATCATAGAAACCGTACACAACTCATACTATATAATTTTTTTGCTTTTTGAGTCATAATAAAGTTGAAATTAATTAACACAATTCTATGGTTCGTAAGACCAGTGTGTTTGGAATAAGCAAAACCTAGTATCTAACAAAGTATGTAATACCATTAAAAATTGATTAATCAGTCTGTAACTGTATTTAACTAGAGATTTCTGCTCTGTCACTCAATTCCTTTCTCCTGAAAGAGTCATCTTAGCAAAAAGTAAGAAACTCCACCTACACAATCTTCCTATCTCTGGCCCAAATATAAGGAGACATTTGGATTTTCTTTAATGAAACTGGGGGCTTTTTTGAAGCCCAGCAAGAACAACTGCTAAGTAGAAGAGTAATTGAAGATGGAAATATTTTGCTGTGTACATTAAATACTACATCAGACAACAACACACAACGTGGGTACATAATTTTAATCCCATTGTAATGCAATCATGTATCATTGACAACACAAATCATTCAAACTCTGGTATTATACAGGTTGAAAAAACCCAATTGTTTTGACTGAGGAAGTAAGACATCTCATTCTGGTAGAAAGCACAGTGCCTCTCACTCACATTACCAGAAAAGCAAAACACAGAGAAAAAAAGTGCCATTTGCCCTCTTACAATAAATTACTCAAGTTTTTCAGAACCAGTGTCTTGTTCAAGGCATTGTCCTCAATGTGACCTGGTAACACAAATTGAAGATTGACACCAAGGGATTCCTGTAACACCTGCAAAGAATTCTGTTCCTGTAGGAAATGTTTGAGGCAGTTTTCTGAGTTTCTGCTGACTGCCTGTCTTCTGTAAGGCTGTGGTACCTTCAGAGGTAGCTGCCACTCTGAGCCAGGATCTCAAAAGTAATGCACTCTCTTCCCTCTTCATTTCTGTACTCATGCAACAACTACAGCTCCCTGCAGGTAACTGAAGTAGAAGACAAATTTCAAATCCATCTTATACAGCTTTGTTTTACACAATTACATCATTAACACTCTTCATGAACTCCATTGCACTGAGATTTGTCTCCATAAAATCAACTCTTCATAAAGAGCATCATTAAAATAAATTACAAATAACATTTAGCATCATAATGATTCTGTTAAGAAACTGAAGATAAAAATTTTATTATTTGAAGACAGAAATATTCTCTTCAATTCACCCAAGTACAGAGAAAAAATAGTAATACCGAATGCAACGAAATGAAATCAATGAGAAATCGAGGTAAACAGGATGAGAATCAGTCCATAATGGCTAATTAATATACACACTAGAGTGTGCTATTGTGTATAAAATAGAGATTGGTCACTATTTCTGTTCATGTGAAAAAAGAATGTGAGCTCTACAGAACTAAGACACAGGAGCATCACCAGGTCTCTAGCAAAGCAAGTACTTTCACTTTGGCCCGATCATCAACATCCTAGTGAAAGATACAGCTAAGAACCTAAAAAATATGGAAAAATACAGGGAGGAGAGAAGGATTACAGATATACCAAGATAAGCAAAACCAAAATCATGCACAACCTTAAGCTCACCACAGGAAGCAAGGAGACACTGTGATTTCATACAAGTAAATATCATTTGTACCTGGAACATAACAATGGAAGATTTTGAAGTGAATAATGAAGTGAGGTAGCAAACAAATTTTCACAAGCAACTGCCTAACATCATGGTGGTGAGGACATTTCCTGCTGAGTTAGAAACGAGTTGAGCCAGAGCTGAGTGAGTGTGAACAGAGCAGCCTGCTGGGAATATTATGACTGATTAAATGTGAAAAACTATGCAAAGGAAATAGTATGGAAGAGCCTGTACATGCCCCAAACTGAAACATAATTACAGTTCCCACACCACTCTCCGAGTATTCACAGTATATAAGAAGGATCTCTGCCCTGTCACATTTAAGATGTTAATATTTTGTGAAGAACAATTATAGTTTGTATCTGCTCTTTTTTTTCCCCTTACAGGATGTGCACACAGAGACCCTCCACTGAAGAGGGCACTAAACAATAAAAAGAAGTGCTAAAGTCTTCTCTGGCTGCCTTGAGAGTTTTAAAATATTACACAGATAGTTACTTCACTGGCATGAATCTACAAATGTGCCAGGGCAACATATGTCCTGGATACTTTGCTACTTCCCCACATAATCTAAATTGTGGGACAGGACAGCAAGAGGAAGCAAGGAAGGAGTGAACAGAACAATGCCAGGGAAGCTGACAAGAGAACATTTCCAATAAGAAACACAGAAAGCATGAAACATATTCTGAGCTTCATTAGGATATTTTCATGTCTCTTATCCCAAAACATCAGTCATCAGATCAAATTAAATTCCACCATTGTCCATAAAGAACAAAATATTAATTTGGAAAGGGTTGCCAGCTATCATCAATGGCTACTGATACTGAAGCTGGCTATAACACTCAACGCAACTTTACATAGCCCATGGATCAAAAATAAATCAGTATTTATGTAGTTCTTTACTGTAGTACATTTCATGATACATATAGGTATGTATGAAAAAACTACACAAGGAGAGTTTTCCTTCTTCCTATAGGTAGGAGACTGACCTGCACATTGCAAGGGTCTGGAAAAAGGACAGCTTAAGGAAAGAGGATCATGTCAGGAAATGCTTAAGCAAGCTGGACCTAATTAAGTCTGTGATGCCTGACAGGATGAGCCCACAAGTGCTGAGGGAGCTGGCAGATGTAATTGTGACAGCTCAATACCTGTGGGCTGATCACAACGACGTGGAGAAGTGTCTGAGAACTGGAGGTTGTAAATGTCATCCCTGTCTTCAAGAAACGACAAGAAACCACAAGGAGCTACAGGCTAGGCAGTCCCAACTCCGTACCTGGGAAGGTAATTGGACCAGTTTTTCTTGGGACAGAGTGAAGTTTTCCACAGTAGGGGCCCACATTTTGGATTTGTGCTGGAAAAAGTATTGGTAACCCATGGGTATTTTACTTACTCCTGGCTTTTGACACTTCTCTAAAATCCTCATGGAGAAGCTGCCTAAGTGTGGTCAGGAGAAGCTGAAAGTGAGGTGGACTGAAAATTGGCTGAACTGCCACACCCAAAAGGTGGCAGTGTGTCTCAGTGGACAAGAAGCTGATCATGAGGCAAATAATCCTGGACTGCATTAGGCTAAATAATGCCCCCAGGTCACGTGAGGTGATCCTACCCCTCAGCATTGTTAGGGCCATTCCTGGAGTACTGTGTCCAGTTCTGGGCTCCCCAGTACGAAAAACCACATGGACATACTGGAGAGAGACCAACCAAGGGACACAAGGATGATGATGGGTCTGGATCATCCTTCACATAAAGAGAGAATGAGAGAGCTGGGACTGTAAAGTCTGGAGAAGGCTCAGGGGGATCTTATCAATGTATATAAATACCTGAAGGGATGATACAAAACAAACACAGTCGGGTTCTGTAATGGGCTGCCCAGGTGGAGGCACTGGAGGTATTTGAGGACTGGATTTGGCACTCAGTTTAGTTGATAAGGTGGTGTTAGGTCATAGGCTGGGCTTGATGATCTCCAAGGTCTTTGCCAACCTAGTTTATTCTGTAACTGTATTTACCAAATCCCAATATACTAGGTATAAATCCTGAGGCTACTTGGGTTTTCTCAAAACTTTTCCATAAAAAGTACTAAAAAAGATCTTACAAAGCAAACAACAGTGGAGTGCTGGATATTTATCACAGGTGAGCCCTTCCAAAGGACCCACTGCATACAGTTCACTACAGTATACATGTAATTATTCTGGATACAATCTTTTATTACCAGCTTCAAACATATGAAATGTCAAAAGTCAAAACTAACAGTAACCAAACTCACAACTTATATAAATTAAATTTTAACTAGAGATACCTTATGCACCAAAAATTGGTAACATTTCCATCTGCAGCTCTGTTAACCTTTGAAAAGTAATCAACATATGCTTTAGAAATACAACTGATTGAAAGAATGTATATTGAATTTTCATAGAGTTGCACTATTCATAACACATGATGATGTTCACAGCACATTCCTAGAGGATACCCTCAGTCTTTTCATGGATGTTTAAAAACCCAAGATGACGACAAAGAAACTTGACACTCAGTCAAGTAGCTTCAAAAGCATGCAGGAATAAATTTCACTTAAGCATAAATAAAAACTTTCCAAGATTTACTTCTAGGAGGTATTAAAAAAGAACCCATAGCATTATTATATGCAAATATGCTAATCATTTTATGTCGAGCTGTAAGATTAACATACCTTTGAAATTTTTCCGGTGCAATAAAAAACCTAATTCTTTTCTTCCTTGTTTTTGAAGTATAGAAAATAAGTTTCATTATAACATAAACAATCATACTTAGCACAAAATCAACAGAAAGAAAAGTTATGTCTTTACATTTGAATCTCCTTTCCATTTTCAGCATGTGAACTATTTTCTTTGTCTGTCTCTTTAATTAAAACTCCAGGAGCAAACAATGGTGATGTACTTTTCTTTCAATCTTAACTCCTTTTCTGATTTTTAAATCTGTTTTGGAACACTAAAAACATTCAAAAGAATTCATACTATATGAAAACTAGCTGATCAACAGCTATTTTCCCATCAAAGTACAAGCAAAGCATCTTCAACACAAATTGCTGCCATGCTCATCTGGGCTACAAATGCATTTTTATTTGTTGGTTTCCTGAAGACAAGTGATGATGTGCAAGTTGAACAAAACTCAGAGAATTCACTGGACAACCAGAGACACATGTATCCATCTTTGCATCAAGTTGCTGTATTTGTTTGGTAAGAAAATTGACAAGAATTGAGATCAGAAAATGAAATAACCATCAGTTTGGGAAACTGAGCATCAAATCAAAGAGTTTGGGATAAAGTAAATACCAAGTAAAACAGGCACTGAAGATGACAATACAGCCTTTTAAATTCTTTCTTAGCTGAAGATCTGCATGAAAAGCTTCTCTTGATCTTGTTTCAGAGAAAAGAAGGATACAAAATAAAATCAAATGCTCATCAGTTCAACCATATTGTCTAAACCAGAACACATACATCATCTGCAACTGAACTCCCAAAATTTTCCTCCATCACAGAACTGATATCAAGCTGTAAACCACAAGATTAACTTGTTGATCATTTGTTTTACTTCCTGAAAAAGTCATAAATAGTCTAAGCATGAAGGGAAAAAAAAAATCCAAAGAGATAGGAGTTAAACCTTTGCCAGAGAAAACAAAGAAGTATATAAAGAAAACAGGAGAATTAACTACTGCTTGCTTATTTTAAGATACTGCTATGGATTCTGCAAGAAAGGGATTTTTGTCTAACCTCAGAAAAATTCCAGCTGGAAGGAAGCATCTCCCACAGACCAGAAAAAGGTATCCAAATCACAGATACACAGATTTTATAAGAAATCCTTCTCACTTCCAATGTATCTTAGGGAACTAGTAAGGCAGCTTCACATTCTAAACGACTCTATTTTGCTTCCTGTAAAACCTCACACTGAACATGGATAGGTTTCATAGTACAAGCTCCTATTCTAATATGGCAGATATACTGAAAACCACCAAAAATGTTATATTCCATACAACAATTATTTAAGTTTACAGTAACTGATATTTCAACTAGTTTACCATTTCAAATACTGCATTAATCAGATTTTTGGTTCAGGCATTCCTGACCCTGCCCTTAATTGGCAATGAGGTAGGCCAGATTGAAGTAAAATATTCCAAATAATTCAGCCTGGGGAATATCCCCTGGACTGGAGTTATAACTTTAGCGACTGGGAGTAGGCTATTTATTTTTTTCAGTTTATGACCAAAGTATTAAATCACAAAATCACACAATCATTCAGGTTGGAAGGAACCTCTGGAGGTCATTTAGCTTAACCTCCTGCTGAAAGCAGGATCAACACTGAATTCAAACCAGATTTTTTCAGATCCTTGTCCAGTGAGATCTTGAAAAACTCTGAAGATGGGGATTTCACAACCTCACTGGCTAAGACATCCCAATGCTTATCTTCATCATAAAATACTTTTTTCCTTGTAACAAGTTACAACTTCCCATGTTTCAATCTATCATGATTTCCTGCTACACACCTCTGCAGAACCTGCCTGACTCCATTTTTCTGACAACTTTGTAAGTATTGACCATCTGTTATCAGGTTTCCTCTAAGTCTTCTCTTCTCCAGACTGAGTCGATGTACACTGTAATCCTCTCATCCAAAATCTGAGTTTCATCATAGAAGGCAATCAGGTTGGTCAGGCATAATTTGTCTTTTGGTAAATCCATGTGGGCTGTTTCAAATCACCTTGTTCACGTGCCCAGAAACAGCTGCCAAGAGCACCCACACCACGGTATTCACAAAGACCAAGAGGCTGGCACACCTGGATCCATCCATCCATCATCCTTCTTGCCTCTTCCCAATAATCAGCAGCTTCCCCCAGTCCCTGAGTTGATGCAGAACTCCCTCATAGTGACAGCCATCTCTCTCATCACTCCTGAGCTCTGTGGTCTGAAGCTGCTCGTTTTTACGCACGACACCTCTTCTCTCTCATTCCTTTTTGCTGAGCTGGTGAAGCTCTGGCTCTGCTTGCTTGTCACTGTGCATTTCTATGTGAACATTTGGCATGGGTCCCCAGAATACAGCCAATTGTTGTGCTGGTTGATGTATGAGAGCCTGCTTTGGGTTATTTCTTTCATCACGTCCCACTTCTGAGGTGACTAAACCCCCACCTCTTACAAACAGATGTCAAACTCACACATGGCAGGAGAAATAAAGCCTTGCTTTGCTCTTTTACTAGCAACACAAAAGATGGACAAATCAAGATGACAGTATTTAATTCTCAAGAATGTGTTAAAGAACTTGGGCTTGATTAGCAAAGATGATGACAACATCCTGACATCATCAAATTGCCTGACATCAATGAAGTTCCAATTCTACAGTATTTGTAACAAACAAACAAACAAACAACACCCTGACCTCCCCCACAAAACCCCCTTATACTTTGGAGCCTAGATATAAACCTGGGTATCTAAAGAGCAATCCCAGGCGAAAACCGTAACATACATTTATTAATTTCTCTATTTTAATTTCTGTGAAACACTGATGGTACCAAACTAACAGCAAAACTAGTTACTCCAGAGGAGAAAAGTTATGTTTGAGGATGTGGGGCAGGTGGAAAATCTAAATAATCTCTTAAAAAAAAAAAAAGATAAATTTAACCTAATCTCTTCCTCAAAGCAAAGCAATGTCACCAAAATCACTAAACCAAAGTAAATTTTTTTTTTTCCTGAAGTTAAGCCAGAAAACATCAGATGCATCGTTCGGAAAGAGTCAAGCAAGGATTGATGCCACCATAAGTTACTTAGAGGTAACTAAAATCTGTGTTGGGTTTTAATTAGTTTTTGGTGCTTTGGGTTTTTTTTTTTTAAATTAAACTGTGATTTGAAAAACACAGACCTATTAAATTTTAAAAATTACAGATCATTAAGCTATGTCAAATAGCTAATCTATTTTTAAAATGTACTACTACTATTGACCACAAAAAGCAAATGGATTCATACAGATAAATATGCAGAATTCTAGAGTTACAGTGAAAATAACAAAAATAGACATATACCTGTGGTCTTCAAAATATAGTCTAAGAGTAATACAACTCAAGATTCTTGACACTTTTATACACCCCATTTACTTATTCATCTTGATGATATTAACTCTTAAACAAAATTGAAAGAAATCTTTGATAAATGCATAAACATGAGGCAGGGACTGACTTTCCCATAACTGTATATGACATTCATTCACTCTCCAGATCTTTTCTCTGTTGCCTTTTCATTGTTTGTAGAACACTCCTCACTTTCTTCCACCCCTCACTCTGTCTTTCCCTCCAACGATGTTAAAACCACGATTCTCATATTTTAATTTTTTATTTTGAACAACAGTAATTCCACAGCTCCTTCTTTAATCTATTCAATATGCTGCAGTTAAAAACAAAACGGCTATCTTCCCCTTTCCCTTCTAAAAAAACCCCAAAACCAAAAAAACCCCACAAAATATCCCAGCAAGAACCCCGTTGTTGCTGAAAGAGTGAGAGAGAGAAGCAAAGGAATTCTAATTTGGACATAAATATTGTTTCCTCTAACTCTAGAAACCCAGACCATACAAATGCCACCCCTCTCGAAGTCCCTCGGTTCCCTTCTCCAAGCCAGCTGGCAAGGAGGCAAAAACAAGCTCACTCTTCCTTTGTTGTATGTGAGAAATTAAAATGTAAATACATTTTTAAAAGGCTAGAGCATTAGGACTGAATTTGACAGAAAGCTTGAGCTGTGTTTTAGCTAGGTTTGAAACTTCTTGGTATTTTACACTACGTCAGACCTCCCACAAATTGGCTTACCCAGATGAGAAAAATCATGATTAAGACACGTTCTTGTTCTGAGCAGCTCCCCTCTTCAGAGGGGCACAAACATTGCTTACAGTAAGGCTCTTGGCTAGAAGTGTTTGCAAAAAGGGAAAGCAAATCCTGCTGGAATATAGCCTTCTCGACTGGATGTATGCAGATTTATTAAGCATATGTAAAGGTATTTAAAGGACTGGAGGCCACATTTTAAAATGTAAAGCAGTGCAGCACCAGTTAAAAATACAAAGTATAATAAAAATGAATAAAAAATTTATTCTTCCTTAAAAAATACTACTGTGTTTCTGTAGTGCAATGGAAGATTCATCAGCTATGTCAGTGATTGGTATAAGATAATTTAATTGATGTTCACAGAATGGGACTGTGCTGAAAGTTGATAAAATATTGTCACAGGAGTTGCAATATGACTCAAAGAGCTGCTATTTTTGTTTAACAAACAATCATTTATCCAAAAAAAGTGAAAGTAAAGACAGAAAAATTGGATGCAAGCAGGAGGATAAGTACCACTAGACCCCCATTGATGAGAGAACTCTAATGAAAATATTATGTGAAATATGAGATATCTTCAGACTATTCTTGTAGTCTTTGTTAGCTACAATATCCCCTTTCTTCCTGCATGGGAGATGTCCACTGCATTTCTGGCTGAATTCCATAAAGCCCTGAATAATTTTCCTTGGTTGACACCTGCGACCATGCTTATAAAAAATAGGAGCAGAGGATACCTAAGACTAATCTATCTTAAAACAACACCACTGAATGTGCTAAAGTGGCACAGAGTTGAAATGTGTCTTTAAAAGAAGTGAGTCCAAGTCCCAGGGACTCAGGGAACCCCCCACCAGCCCAGCTGAATGCAGCTGTTTTCCCACCGGGAATTCTGTGCAGGTAATGGAACTCCCAAGGGGCAGAAATGTAATCACACTCCATATGAAACCCCAGAATTGTTCCCTCTACTGACCTTTCTCAGGTTTTATTTTATTTTTTTTAATTTACTCTTTTAAACAAAGTATTTCACAAAATATTTTCACAAAAGCAGGCATCACACACTGTCTGGAATGAGGTTTCAGCTCAAAAAGATGGAAATGGATCTCCTTTTCTGCTTATCACTAACAAGAAGGCCCTTCAAGAATAAAAAGTACCTTTTGAATTATAAAGTTTGAATATAAGTGAGCTTCAGAACATTTTCCGTTCTTTGTTGCTTATGAGCTCAAAACTGTGTTTTCCTTCTGAGCTTCCCTGACGTTATCAAGACTTATTGCAAATTCTCTGCCCAGCAGGTCAATGGAAATTTGCTTTTCAATGACACACTCACTTCTTAGTTATCTCAAAAGTCACACAAACTCAACCCTTTGAAAACCTAGCACAGAAACTTTACGTCCTCCCTACATAAACACGAAGTACATTAAGCACAGACTTACTGGCTGAAATTATTCTTAAGACATAAAAAAATATTGTAATAACTGAAGAAATTCAGAATTTTTCTCTGTCCTTTATTGCAATGCCTTATATTATTTTTAAAGCTCTATTCAGACCTTTATTTTCCTAATTCAATTTTGGTACTTACTTTGGTTCTGGAAATTAATGTTGATCATCCTAAACAATTATTTGCCTGAGAATGCTTTAATTTGTAATGCATATCCAAAACCAAAACACTGCATGTGCTTATCAATACATTCAAGTAATAGGTTTATTTTTAAGGAATTACATAAAACTGGGAAAATCTGTTTTATCTCAATATCCTCCAGGTTTAAGAACAGATGTTCTAGTTTTCATTAGTATCAGCTTTCTTTCAGTGATAAAACTTTTGCCAAGAATAGTAAAGAAGTTCTCAGTAGTTTCAGTACATGATTATTTTAAATGTCACATGCTCTTCTGGACGTTCTAAGCCTGTAATGAGGAAAAAAACCTTATACAAGTCTCAGCAGCAAAACGTTATTTATTTATTAAAGAGCAGCAACAATAAAGTAACCAATACTTTATCTCTGGAACTGCTTTCTAAGTATCAGGAGTTATAAAGAAGTGACCTGTTACACACCTTTGCTGAAGTTTAAAATATTAGTTATTTCTTGACATTTTGCCTACATATTAACATTTTGGCAGTTCACTTAAATAGAAAAAGTAAAGGCATAATTAACAAGGAAGTTTCCAAGGTAACTGAGAAGAGATGAATAAATTCAACTTTGATATGTAAATCACAAGAGTTTCTTGGCTATGTAGTAACTTCCAGTGTGTGAATTAGAGTACATTTATACAAATAAATTTGCTTAATACTTGGCAAATTATACATTTCATCTGGGTTTAGAGACACAAGTAAACTGTGTCTCAACACCAAGTGTATACTATATATAAATAAAATTTAATACAGATTGAAAAAGCAAATGTGAAGGTGTAGCAGGTAAATTAAGCAATAAAAGTTTCAGTAATGTATTAAGCTTCATTCTGCAGTCATTCATAGTTTATTAATGAATTATAAACCAAATAAGACAATTTAACAGGTAAAGGTCAATGAAGGGACAATCGTTCAAACTTCTCCCCAAAACATC
This sequence comes from Rhabdornis inornatus, assembly GCA_013397075.1. Lineage (NCBI taxonomy): Eukaryota > Metazoa > Chordata > Aves > Passeriformes > Rhabdornithidae > Rhabdornis > Rhabdornis inornatus. The sequence goes on from VWZS01005085.1 coordinate 133,164, forward strand.
ATTCTCATATTTGCTGTTCATCTTATGCCTCCACGTGTATAAACAGGAAGTACAAATTCTTTTAAAAGTATTGACTAATTTTGGCTAATATTGGCTAAGATTTACTATTTTGGTGGTGAGTAATGCTCAGGTACTCACAACAATTACCCTGTCTCAGATGTCTTACACTGAACACAAACAGGACATGGAGATGCTCTGGCACCATTCCCCACATCTTTTAAGGAGTTGCATGCCAAGTAATAGATAACTGTCCTGCAAGCATTGCAACATTCCCTTTAACTCTTAAATCATCTGTCCACAGTTCATTAATAAACTTTGAATGTCTGCAGATTGCTGAAAATATTATTGCTCATTAACCTGCTGCACCTTTAAACTTACCTTTCCAATCTCTATTAAATTTTATTTATGTAACAGAAAACTGGTCTTAAGTATTGTCCTAGCAATATAGTTACCTAAGTTCCTTTCTACACAGGTTTCTTTTTAGGCAAATTTTGCATATTTTCATTATCCCCTCAAAAATCCAACAAGATACTACTCCTACAAAAGCTAGAAAAACCTTGATGTGACAAGGCTGGTGGTACAGCACTCTAACCTATTAGTGCCAAATATATCTGGGCATTTCATGACCTTCTTAAGTAGAATTTCCATATTAAGTAGGAGAAAAAGTAAAAGATTGCACTCACTGTGAATGTGCAAATGGAGATGTGCAGTACCTGCCACAGACTTGTAACACTCAAATAAATCCAGGATGCATTGGCATAAAACACATTAGGACACGTACAAAGCAGTCAGGACACAAAACTTGGTTTAAACAAAACTGTTTTGCTAGTACCTACTTGCACACTAAGAATATGAAAGTTATTTAAGCACGATTTTTTGAATACTTTTAAAATCAGGGAGGTGAAGAAGGGACATAAGTGTGAAAAAAAAATGCTTGGCATGTCCTATGACTGGAACTGAATATCAGATTATAAGAGAAGTCAGGCATCTCAAAGCTGTTAAATAACAGCACAACAGCATGAGAGGTATATTTTTTAAAACAAAATTAGAATGCTTAGTCTTTCATCCACTCTTCTAATTAATAATTCTGAAATAAGACAACAAAACAATTAATAAAAGAATTGAAGTTTAACAGGAAAACATAAGGCAAAAGATCAGAATCTTTCTGTAACAGAAATAAAAAGTTATTTTTCCTCACGGATGGAAAAATAACTCAGAGAAAAGAAGATATCAAAACTCGGGGGGAAGGGGGGCAAGAGCAGGGGGGAAACAGGCCAAAATGTAAACATCTCTAAAATTATTAATAAATAAAGACTTTGAATAAAAATGAGTGTCTGAAAGAAGAGTAACATTTAAAAAAATTAAAGGTGAATAAATAAATGTGAGGTATCTGGCACTCACTTGAAAAAGAGGTGGGCAAGGGATTGTTGCCATATCCATAAATACCTTTAGCATTCAGCAAAAAGATGCACTGCTATCTGTTAAAGTGTCTTTTCTGAAATTCCCCCTTTTTCCATATTTCATAATTTTAAACCCTGCTGTGACCCGTGAAATTTCCTGGAATCTCATTTATAAATTTGTTTGCAGGTACAGTACATAAACTTTTTTTCACACCTATTTTTTTTTGTTATTAACATTCTGTCTCCTCTATGTCTGCACCTAAAACCAACCTAAATATTTTCTTAGAAGATGGTGTTTAACAGGATGTAAGTCATATATTAGTTTTGTAAGAAAACATACATTTTCTAGTACTCCAGCCATAAAAACCACCTACCTCCAAGACCTGTTTCCAACCTCCTGCAGAACACCTTTTCCAGGATCATAAATGCACTCTCCTGGAAGGAAAGACCAGGGAGGTGATGACAGGGAGAATGTGTGGAGCTCTGTTTTGGGGTGGGGGATCGGTGAAGGATTTGGGGGTCAGGATTAGCAGGCAGGACAGCAAAGTGGGAATTGCTGCACCAGACAGTCTCCAGAGGGATGAGGCAGGTAAGACCTTCTCCAGACAACAGGAGGGAGCCTCATGTGATTTCCCACAAGGAACGTTCCCAAGCCCAGAAGCTGCTGGTGGGACAACGCAGAGATCCAGGAGATTCTGGGGCACATGGATAACAGCCCCCATGAAGTAAAAATCAAAGGGTTATGAGCTTAGCTGAGGGATAGAAGCCGTACATATAATGATCATAGAAGAAGCAATGTAGAAAGTGGCTGAGCCAGTAGAGCTAAGACAAAAAATCACTTGCTTGGCTTTGTTGTGTCAAGACAGGCAGTTGGGATATTGTCAAAGTGAAGGAATTGTAACTGCACCTGGACCCTGAAACCAGCTAGAACAAGGTTGGGAGCTTAAATTATGGCCAAAGGGCCTGAGAAACTAGCAACAAAACAAAGGTGAAAAGTTGAAGGTGAAGAAGACTCCCTGACTTCATCATTAGGAGACCACTGACCCATTTCAAACAGCCACCGACCCATCTGAAGGAAGGAACTGCGCAAGCATAAAAGGAGTTTGAGCTAATTGTAATACAAAGCGAGGGTAGGCAGGGTTAGGTAATGCATATGTATAGGTGTATAGGATAATTACATGAATATGTAAGACTTTTGTGGATAAAAGAAGGCAAGAGCCCTGTGTATTTTGCACATCCCTTTTCCCCAGATTTCTCCCGGGTGTGCCTGGTGTTGTAATAAACATACCACTTTTTAACTTTAGCTGGTTAGAGAGTCTTTGTTTCTGCATCACCTGGAACACAGGCAGCTGAGGAACAATCCACGAGGCACTCTGCTGCACCTGAGGGAATGTGAAGATCTGCCCTGACTGCAGTGACCATGAGATGATGAATTCAGGAGAAGGGAAAACCAAGGGTCACAACACTGGACTTGAAGGAAGAAGGCTGCGGTCTCTTTGGGATCTGCCTGGGACATGAGACACAACCCTAGAGAGAAGGCTCCAAAAGAGCTGGTTCTTGCTCAGGGATTATCTCCTCCAAACCCAAGAATGGTCCACAAAGACAAGTGGGAAGTCAATCACAGGCAGCAGGAGGTCTGCATGGATGAACATCACTAAACTGACATAAGAGGGAAGTGGAATCACTAACTTCAAAAACAAGGAGACAGACACAACCAAATATGCATCCTGGTTTATATGAATTTGTGTGATATATGGGTCTAATACATAAAAACCTCCAAAACAATGGGCAATATTAATCAAAATAAAAATAAAGTCATCCCTCAGAGTTAAGAGGAAACAAACTTGTCCAAAAATCTCAGGTTTACAATTTCCTATCTTTATATAACTGTATTTAAAGACTTTTCCTCATAATTTGAAGTTGTATAATTTAAATGTGACATTCATACAGGTACTCAAATGAAAAATTCCCCAAAACATCAACAGCTATGGAAATACATAAAAGAAACAACATCCAACACCAGCAATGATTGAACTTAGGTTATTGTTACCTTTTATCCCAGCTAGGTGTTACTGCATGACCTAGAGAACTTCCTTTGGATCATTCTGTCAATGTTTTCCTCAGGATAATCTTCCTCTCCTGCCTCTCTGAAACATCACTCAAACAAGGAGCCTATCTGACCTGCTTCCTTACACACCAAAATGTTATGTAAATGAAGTCACACTACCAACCAATTCATTTCCAATCATGATTCTTTGCAATAACAGTAATACTGCTGCATAAAATAAGCATATTAAAGTCCCTTTTAAAATAATTTTTTTTTAAGATGTTCCCTAAACAAAGGTGGAACAGAAACAATGGTTTCCAACAGAAAAAAAAAAATGCTGGTCTTTTCAAAACAACTACAGACTTGTTAAGTTGGAAGAGCAGAAGTCCATTGTCAAAAGATAAGGAAGTTTATTTCAAAAAGAAGGGGTACACCACAGAAGCTATATTGTTCTTCAGAAAAACAGCCTGCTTAACTTCCAGAAAGGGATGATGATGGGAAAAAATATGTATAACCTCAACTAGAGTTTTCCAGTGGCAACACAGCACTTCTTCAAATGTGACTGTGTGGTAAATCAAACAAATAGCAGAGAAAAGTATGATCCAGTTCCCAGTGAATCATCAAAACCAGTTGTCTGTAGATAGACCAAACATCAGGGGCCTTATCAGCTGAACAATCTCACGAAGAATTAAGTTCCTGCTCAGAGCAGTTGAAACCAGGCATTACTTTCCCTTCTCAAATTTAGTGTTCCCTCACTGATTTGCAAACATGAGAGCATCATCTACCGAACAGGAATGCTAGTTTTGCTATTGATGGTTTTCACTGTATTACAAATTAGAGTTTGGTAGTTTTAAAATGTAGCCTTTGCTTATTTCTACAACATATTGCAATGTGGCTACAACACAATTTTAGATTTCTAGAATTAAGTGACTGCATTGTCTTCAGAATCTTGTATGACTTACTAGCCCCAAAATGACTTAAAAATATGTAGTAACTCACACCTAAGGAAAAGCTGAAGTGTTAAAATTTGAGAATATATATATTCTCATCAAAATAAGGGACAAATATAAAACTCGGACATATATTTGCACCTGTTTCTCTCCTGTGTAACGTAAGCAAGGAATTATAAGACCAAGATTGCAACTTCATGGTTACAACACTGCACATAAGTCAAAACCCCTAAAATTACACTTCCCGCAGCAATTTTAACTTAGTTCCAATTTGCAAGTTAGAAATATACTATGTTATTCTGCCTCTTAAATAGTACAAACACTGAAGCAGGAATATGGGAATCATAACTCTAATTTTATTGGCTTATACAAATTCAAGATCTCAAAGAGACCATTGCATTAAACATCCAAACAAGTCTGTAATACTAGTTAATAGCAATCTGTTTATTCTGTTTATGAACCCACTGCTGTCCCTTTACTGTCTCTGGTTGTTGCAGACACATATGGAAATATGTTAAGAATGTGAAAAAAACTACATGGTCTGTTCAATCTTGATTATTTTAAAGCTAATTTTATTTAGATGAAACACAGAACTTTTTTACCTTTCGGTTTTACACCATGATAAATGTGGCAACACTCTATTGTCATCCATTGGTTAAATGTTAACACTATACCAAAGATTCAGAATTCTGCCTCCCATGCTTAGGAATAGTGATTATCACTACCCTTCAATTCTTCAATTTTCAGAACTGACAAATTCAGTTTAAGGTTTTTTTCACATCTATGACGAAAAAGTTTGTGACTAGTCTACAACTAAACCTGCTTCATTAGAATAGTAACCCAGCTCATAGAAAGTATTTTTTTTATTTTCCTACCTTGCCTTTCAAAGTTACTTTTTTCTCTATCAAAAAAACCTAAAGCATATTTTATTGATGCAATTTTGTGAGAACAAAACTGTGATAACTGTCACCCTTGACTGAGACAGAAACCAAAAGGAAAAGACGTAAAAACAATAGATTACTGACTTAGTTGACAAAGATCAATGAAATCTTCTCTCAGAACTAAGCACAATAACTTCTTCAAAAAAGAAAAGGGTCTTATCTAAATATCACCTTGTTAAAAATCTGTTTAACTGACTGGCTTTGTATATCTAGAGCAGCTTTTGAGAACTCCCTGTCACAAGTGCCAGAAGCCAGTTAGTTAGTAAATATAACGGTGCATGAAACAGTGCACGTTCATGTAAAAGGCAGTTAGAATAGCCTCCTGAGGCATTGGTTTTATACTTTTTACTCAAACATTAACACAGCAATTTCATTTAAAAAGAATTAAGTCAATGCACACCTACAGCTTTCAATGCTGGCATCGGTTCCATTGGAAACCTCATCCTGAGAGTTCTCAAAGTTGTGCCAGAGGCACCACTGCAGTTTGCTTTAAAGCTTTTCAGGTCAGCAGCACTAATAACCAGCTGCTTCTCCTGGAAAAGGCAAAGCCAGTGGGATAGACATCTGTCCTGGGAGCTGCCAGCTCTGCTCCGTGTGTGGCCACAGGTGGTGTTGCAGGAGCCAGAGGAGAAAGACAAAAGAAACTAAAAGCTGTAGCAACAGAAGGCATCCACAATTCAAGTCTCATGAAAGTAACTTTAACAGGCAGCTCTTATGTACGACTCACTTTCCTTCTCTGGTTTGATTCTGTCTGTACCCAGAAGACAAGAAGAGGAAGCACATGAGCATTTCTACTAAGGTAAACGTTATGACCCTTTTATTGCCATTTTTTAAAATTGCAGTACCTGCCTCAAAGAGTTATGATACAGACTGATAGCTGCAAACCTCAGTAGCCTTTCCACTATTCAAATTCACAGTGCTCTTCAAGCAGAAGTAAGTATTAACAACATGAAATCCACCCATTCTATTGTTCAGGATAAGCAATAACTTTAGCCACTATGGTACTCCATAAATCATGAGGGTTTTAAGTTAAACTTCATTTTATATCATGGTTAAGCAAACATTTCTTTCACTGAGTAAAGTGTTACACACAAAAAAGGAAAAAAAAACAGTATTAGATAACCATATTACTGTAAATTCCAGAATGTACTGTTGTCAGGAATTCAAAACAAATTATTACAGCAACCCTTTAAGTACAAATGGGAAACAATGCAACAGCTATTAAACACCATCCACAGCAGCAAAAAAATTAAGTGAAGCTGAGTTACAGACACAAACTTCTGAAATGCTGAAACATAGTTTGCTTTGCTCTAACACTGGAAGATGACTGAAAACGTCGATGAAAATTTTGTCTGGGATGTGAAACTTTACACATGTATTTAACGGAAGATGTTAACTTTTACAATGGAAACAATTCTAATTCCATTGTCTATCATCTAATGACACTTTATAGATTTTCATTATGCAGCATGAATTATTCCATATTGAAGTTAGGTAAGACAGCACAAACAATTGGCCATAGCACTCTAGAACATGCTAAGTCATGCTGTTAAACACAACTACTGAGCAAAGTGGTTTTCTTTTCATCCATTTTATCAAATAGATCCTAACAAGAAAGAGTGATCTGAGTTACAAAAACGTAGTTAGGCAAGTGGGATATTAAACTTACATTCCTGCTAAGGTAAAAAATCAGGCTGTGATCTAAAAACCTTAAAAATTCTTTAAATTCAAAAGGCTTTGGAGCAGACCCACAGACGCCTAAAAGAATATTTTTGGACATAAATATACTCTATACAAAACCCTCCTGAAAAACAAAGATACTACAATATAAATAAATAAATTACCTGGAGTGTCTTGTAATTATCTTGATGTGGAAGCACTTTTTCTTTTTTTTCCTTCAAGAAATCCATTTCTAGCACACTATGTTTTTCCAGCAAATGTTCCAATTCCTACAAAGTTTGCAAAATAAAACACATGAAATTACAAACATTTGCGAATTGTAAAAATACAGATTCATTCAACCATTAAAACTAATTTAATTTCTGATAACTGTGATATTTGCCCTCTTAATTATCACAGAGATAAAGGGCTGTGCAAGAAATATCTAACTGCAGTCTTTAAATTGAGACAGTATTTTCAAGTGTGAGGTATTTAAAACCCAAGGCATGTCCCATGTATAAGGAGTGACCTATGTGAAGTGGCCAAGGTGCCCTTGATAACATCCTCTAACTTCTTCTGAACCCTGAAGGGTTCAGGCAGCTGGACCTGTTGTTACAGGTCCCTTCCTACTGGAACCATTCTATTCCAATCCAATTATTTTAATATTTTTAATATCTTAATGCAGCCATTGCTATTGTACATAAGCTGCTGGCACGTTTTCAGTTTCTCAAGAGCAACTACTTCTCCAAGCCATGCAGGAAGCCGGTACAGAAACAAATGACCTGCCAGGTCACTGCACAGCTATTCAAACAAAAGCACGACTGAGAAGGTCATGAGGAGGACACGAAGAGCAGGTCTGCTTAGTTCAACCCTGCTTTTGGACAAAGTAGTCAAAACAGTTTGAGAGATTCCCCTGGTGAGACAGAAACAGACTGTGGAACACCAATCTAAAGCCTCTCTCTCAACCTGTCCCCTCTTCCAACCTTTCCTTCATATACTTAGCAAAGCCCATTGCAGACCTCCTCATCCTTGGCTCCCTCATTTTCATTTCCAACAAGCTGTTTGCTCCTTCCCCAGCACGACTTGAGCCCTCCCAAGAAACAGTATTAAGAATAACAGAAGTTAAACTCACTCTCCCATGCCTCAGTGACCTTTTCCTAACTCAGATGTGTAACTGCAGGCGCAGCCCTGCTTGGTGCTCTTATTGTATTCAGGTCAGGAGTATGGAGAATTTAGCTACTAGAGCTCCCACCCCCAAAAAAATCAAAACTAAGCTCATGCTGAGAAAGCTTGTAATATTTTTTTGTATTTACCACTTAGGCTAAAAAAATAATGTTTTTCCTGAAACTTCAGAAAATTCAGCCTAAAATAGACACTAGACATTAAAAAAAAGTATTCCAGCTAAATCATGTGGTGTGCCCAGTTCTGGCCAGTCTCTGGAGAGCATCCAGAAAAGGACCATAGAGATGAGGAAGGGTTTGGAGCACAAATCTGATGAGAAGAGGCTGAGGGAGCAGTGGAGGCTCAGCCTGGAAAAAACAGAGGTTCAAGGGGACCTTATCTCTTGTAGCCAGGTGGGGGTCAGGCTCTGCTCCCAGGAAACAAGGGACAGGACAAGAGGAAACAGCCTCAAGTTGTGCCAGGGGAGGTTCAGGTTAGACATCAGGAATAATTCCTTCACTGAAAGGGTGGTCAGGCATCAGAAGGGGCTGCACAGGGAGGTGGCAGAGTCCCCATCCCTGGAGGTGTCCAGGGAATGCCTGGATGTGGCACTCAGTGCTCTGGGCTGGTGACAAGTGGGGGAATCTGGCACAGGTTGAATTCGATGGTCTTTGAAGTCTTTTCCAACCTTAATGATTCTAAATTTGGCCAGTTTCTCTGGAATTTGGCTAATTTCTATGAAAAAACTTAATTTCAAACAAATTTTAAACCTCTGCTAGCTCCACCTATATTTAATTCCTATATAAATGCCAAATGTTTTCCTTCAAAATGACTGTTCATACCTTTTTGATTTTTTGTTTTTCTTCTTCAGCACTGCAAAGCTTGATTTCGAGGTTTGCAACAGCTTGTTGAAGGCAGCTCTTGGGTTCATTTGTTCTCTTTGTCTCAACATCAGCTAAAGTCTTGTCTTCAATTGCATTTGAAGAGGCAACTGGAATATCTGCTTGAGTCTAATTCATAGGAGAAAAGTGGAACTGAATAATCTCTCTCAATGCATCAGGGAAACAAACTCTCCTTGGATTAGTCATTCCATTTTTTCACCCAGTGCACACTGCAAACAGTGGTCACAGAAGTGGAATACAAAGGGTTTGTGCTAAAATAAATATCTCATCCTTAGGCTAGACTAAGAGAATAAAACTAATTCAGACATCTCTAAACAATTAGTGATTGCTATTTCAGTAAACTGTGGAAGTACAGAAAACAAGTGAAACACTGATGGTAAGCCCACGCTTTCAGAAAAGAACAGAAATAAATTAGGTGATGTTTAAAACATTTTGTGGTATAAATAACAAAAGTCAAAGCTTTATTTCTCCCCTTTAAACAAAATAAAGGAGGGGGCAAAAACTTGTTATTTTTCCCACAAAAGAACTCCAAGGAAAAAGCTGGTAAATAATTCAGCTGCCACTTTTTCAACAATCTGAAAGCCAAGCATGCTTGAGATTTGGGTGAAAGGAACATCTCAGTGTCTTTATTAAAGAGAGTTTTGACTGATCTGATGTAATCCACTCCCCAGCACCTTTTATTCCAAACATTCACTCGGATAACGCATTTACTTTCCAATAAATAAGTATCTCTCAAATGATTCAAATAAAGTAGCAAACAAAACCAGCTGAGATCTTTACTGTACATGAATATATAAGATACAGCAGACAAAACAGAGGAAAAATCTGCAGTTTGTGCTCTGAATTCTCCTGTAAGAAGCAAAGAGAAGCCATATGTGCCAATTCCAGTTCTGAGTACTACTCAAGATTAGTCTGGCACCACCAAAAACTGCATGGAACCTGTAAAAGGGAAGGATTTTTTTACCTGAAACCTCAAGAGGCTCTGGAGATAGAATTATAAAAGAATACAGTTCTACTAACACCACCCTCTAATATTTTATTTTAATCACTTTCCTTTAGTTTACTCCTTAGTGTAAAGTCATCTCTATTTCAAAATAATGTTGAAGGACCTGCTGTCAACTCCCTTTCAGCAGGACTTGCTAATAGAGTTTTAAAATTTGTACTATTTCCTGCATAACAGAGAATTTATGGAATGATGAGTCTGTCAGTAGCTGAACAGAAAAAGATGAGAAAAACTGAAACATGGACTATAACTAGAATTTGCACGCACACTTAGTCTGAAGTAACAAAGTGTGTTCTTTATTTTTCTGTAAGATTACCTAACTAAATGACTTTATAGTTTTAAAAAGTACCCCTAAGCCTCAGTGTTCTGGAATAACCCAATTGCTCTTTCCAGAGAACACAAAAGCTAAAATTGCTGGCCTAGCTCAAACAAGAAAGGTTGAAGGTTATTCACTCTTAGCCAAAATTAAAAAAGGCAGGATCTGTGGTGGCTGAAGAAAATCACTTTTTGATCATCCTGCCAGTAAAAGAAATTTACTTATCAAAACTTTGTCAGACAGCCAGACGAAGAGCCTTCAACACAGAAAATTACCCTGGCTGGCATCAGTCAAAAAAAGAAAACAAACACTCCTCCCTCTCAAGAAAAAAAACCCATAACTTTTGGATTTATAAATTGATATATTTTGCATCTGGGCACATCTCTTCTTCACTTTTTATAGTCTTTCCCCAGAACATTAGCCTGAGAACAAACACAAAATGGTAACTAATTCATTCATTCATTCAAAATTGGTGACACAGTCTTTCTGGAAGTGTGAACATACAGATGCCCCTCAAAGGACAAAGATAAGACTCAGTTAAAGCAAAACTTGTATTTTGTGAATGTTATTTAAATAGCTCTAAAGAAATGCTTTTAAATAATCAGAAGATGAAAATCTGACTTAATCATGAAATTCAGCTTTCACCAGGAGCAGCCTTGAGACTTGATGAGTCTACCTGAAGAAGGAAAAAACAAGGAAGTGCTAAAACTAGGAGGGTTGACAATTAGTCCAAAACATTGATTGCTTCACAGCGAGGCAAAAGCCTTCTCTAATTCAAGTATACATTGCCCCACACCCTAAAATAAGGAAGTTTACAATGAATTATAACATGTTCAAATGGGGGCACTGCAATGATGGCAATGAAAAACTCAAAAAGGTATATATCTATTTAAGCCTAAACTGCAGCAGCTCTTGTGATTCTGATAAAATTCTTGTGATAATCTCCAGGCAGAAAGGCTTTTCTCTTCCTTCCTCACCTAGCTGTTTAGTTAAAAACAAAACAATTTCACACTCCAGAAAGAAACAAAGATCAGTTCTCAGCAGCACTGCAAACCACAGGAGAGATTAAGAACCCACAACTAGAACCATAAAAAAAAAAATCAACTTTAAAACTAATGGGGAAAAAAATAAAGCAAAGTAAAATTTAACCCCCCTAAAATTAATTTGATTATAATTAAGTAAAGATTAAATGTTAATTCTCTAATCATAGAATGGTTTGGGTTGGAAGGAACCTTGAAGATCATCTTGTTCCAATGTCCTGGCACGGGCAGGGACAGGAATGCCTTTCACTAGACCAGGTTGCTCCGAGTCCCATCCCTGAAAATCCTAAAAACCTAGTCCTAAAACCACTTGAGAAAACATACAAGTATGATAAGCTTTAACAGTAGCCAGTTTTTCTGAAAGAACCTTCCTGCTGCTGTTTCCTTCATGCATGCCCAGCACCATCAGCATGCCTTTAACTTTTTAATAAGACAGTTATCTCTCCTGCAGTTCAGATCAAAGTAGTATGATTTCTATTAGTTATAGGTTTCATAAACAATTTAAAAAGCATTTTGCTTCAAAGTCTGCATCCAAGAACCTTTTGCCCTTAAAAAGCATTTCAACCAAGTGTGCACAGAAAAGATGCAACACTGATATTTAATACATCGAGTTTCCACACTGAAGCTCAAAAATTGTGGGTTTACCTGTTCTTCAGGAACAGCTGGATTTATCACACTCTTGTCTGTTTGAATAGCTGTTGCCACATTATCACTTGATAAAATGAAAGAGTCAGAAGGAAGCAGGCAGGAAGAAGGCATCGAGCGCTCCAGGAGAACATCAGGAGATCTATGGACTTCAGGTACTGGAAACAGAAAACACACACAGTATGAAGAACAACCCTAAAACTAGTTCAGTTTCTGGAGTCCATGCCTAGTAAAACCCACCACAAGTCAAGTCATACCAATGTAAGGTTATGTACCTCTTATAATCCGGTTGCACTGAAAAGTAATGCCACACAAAATGCCTGTGTTTTTCAGTAGTACCGGCTTAAGGACATTCAAAGTCATAGTCACAGTAAATTTAGACTTCTAACTTACAAGACAACAGCTCTCAAAGGATCAGTTTTAACTCTGTCTCTTTTGATTCACACAGCCTTTCAGCTTCAGCATGATCTTTAATCAGTTTCAGTCAACAGGAAAACTATACCTGTAATTTCCCAAGTTTTATACATTTTAGAAGTTAAAAAAATCCACAGCTGTCCTAGAAGCCACATACAAACAGCTTGCCAAGACACAGGATAAAAAACCTTATATTTTATAAGAGATAAAAAGACAACAGAGTAAATAACTCTCTAGGTAATAAAACTTAAATGGAATTAACACTGGATTGAGACCTCTTCCATACCAAATCCCAGTTATGCCATAAAAACCCTGAAGAGTGGATTAGCATTACCAAGCTGGCACAACAGAAAATCTTGTTTTTAAAAAAGACATCAACTAAACAAACTAAATAAAAAGGAAGAAAAAGAGAATGTTTTTCCTACATTTTTAATTTAACAGCAAAGTCCTGCAAACTTTGACGTGGTCAGCTCCAGGTGTGTCTTTGCAATAGGCAAAAAAAGCACATCCCATTGTTTAAGGAAAAGCAGCTCCCATCATTATTATAACTCTGGCAACACGTAAAAGATACCACTAGCCTTGAGCAAGGCCCAGCCTCTGGATATCACTGTTAAATGCTGCACAAGTACTCAGCACAAATCATTGTCAAGGCATTTAAAAGGACACACTAATCCTTGAATCCAGGCACTCTCTGTCCCATCTTCTAGTTCCCAGTTCTAGGATTCAGGTATAACACACAGGAACATGCAAACCTCATTGAACAAAAAGAAAACAAAAAATAGACCATGAGGCAGAAAAGAATCAGTAGGGTAACTGCAATGATAGTAGATTTGGACATGGCAAAAAAAATAGGAAAAAAAATCATCACAGCTCAGCAGAAGATGGAAACTCGGCTGAAAAGCCTAGAGGACAGCACTTCAGCAAACAGAACAGGAACCAGTTCAGGTAACTGCATTTTAATAGTTAACACTTCTCCAGAACTGGAAACAGGATTTTTTTGGCTTTCTTTTATGCACCTTAAGATAAAACTCCCCTCCCATTCCAAATGTCTCCTTTCAAAGGCAGCTTCCTATAACAATTACCTACTCTGTAAGTTCAAGTGGCAGTGAAGTGACATAGATGATTTTTTGTATCTAAACAAACATTAAAGTCTTTATGCTATCATTTAATGCCCTGAGTCTCAGTTTTAAATCAATTTCCATCTGATGGAAAAACAGCTAAAATCATGTACCAGGCAATTTCTGACTGAGTAGGCAAGTGGTTCTCTTAGTGGTTGACTAAAACTGTCAACTCACATGGAAAAACTGAGCATGATCCTTGTGATGAGTGTTCAACCTTTGGTGAGGATCACCATAGCACAGACATAGTTCACATATAAATAATTTATCACAAAAGTAAAAACAGCCATGGAGACTGGGCACATATGAGGAATGTAGACTTGCTGAGATGAGAGCTTTAGGTATTCACATACTTTGGGGTGTCCAACCCTAAAGATAAAACTCAATTTTTAGTGGTTTAACATAGTTTTATGTGGACTCTTCTACAATCAGGTGGGGCCTTCAGTAGTTCTCATTATAGTAATGAATGCTTAGCATCTTGAAGGGGAAAAAAAAACCAAACGAGAAACAAAATCCGCACTCCTTAAGCTGTCACAATGAAACCTAGAAAATGAGGAGCAACAACTGGTGAGCACTTCTGAACATTGTGGTTTAAAGTTTTTGACTAAACACAGGACCTTGCAGAAGACAAGAAAAGGTGGCAACTCTCCAAGGTATCATTCAAACATCTTTTTTACAAAACCTTCTTTTCACTTTTCAGCAATGCTAAAGATTCATAAATCAAACATTCCTAGAATTACATGTGCTATGTCTGTAATTCAAGTTCTTTTAATTCATTCCTCTTGTGTATATACTGGTGAAATTGCATTTTAGTTCAGCTCAAAATTCGCTTATAAAAAGAACCCCTAAATCATTCCTGCATACCACGCCTTAGTTACCATAATGGAACAGTTTCACAACTCCTGAAACCAAAACTCTCCTCTGTTGGAACTACCTGACCTGACTCCAACAGGCTAAGTCTGACAGCCCTGATGAATATCCAAAAAAATATTTTGCTCATTGATCAGAGCTGCAGCACTACAGAGAAAAGAAGCATAAACTCAGTTACAGGTGTATCAAAAGTCATACACCCAAAAAGGCTGAAATAAGATAAAGATATAAATTATTGTCAGAATTGTACTATAAAAGTATCTAATAATTTCTGAAGCCCTGGCTTCCCAATAATAAGAATACTCTGTCATAGGTTTGTATGTAAGAACTGCCAGAAACATGTAGTTTGGTAATACAAGCAGAGATCAGGGACAGCCTGCAATCTTGCTAATGCAAGGAAAATTCTGTGTCTTTATGTTTGAGCTTTTTAATGAAGCTCAAACAATTATTAAAATTCCCTGGGAGATCAGGAATTCTGAAAACAAAACCAAGTGGATGAACATGCACTGTTAAATCAACATTTCATTGAGTCTTATGCTTCATAGTGAGTTTCAGAATGAAGACATCAAATATCAAATGTACCACATGGGTAATATTTACTAATTAGATGTTTCTTACATCCAGCAAATAAGAAGCGATATGACAGCAGGGCTCTGAGCAAAAGACCATATAATAATTATTTGACATATTTTTGTAGAATGATGTAAGCTACTTGTAGCACAGTTCCCCTACATATAGGTTTCAGCTGTTAAAAATAAAAAACACAAGAAACAAAATTAAATTTCCTTCCTCAACTCCTGTTGTCTTGATATTACAACTCAATGACACTGTCAATTATATTGTATACACTGAAAACTCTATCCCTGAACATTTTCAGTTAAAAGTAACATTCAGGTAAAAAAACTGAGTTTAAAACTGGTTTTGTGCCCACAGTGGGAAAAACCAACCTGATGCACTCTCAAGATGATTTCTGACAACTCACAGCACAAAGCTCTTCCCCATATTTTATTCTTCCAAAGCCAAAATATTCTAGAAGTTATTATATCTACTAACCTAGCATTTTAAATGTACATCCACGTGGCCCATACTACCAAAAAGATAGTAAGAAGCCCAATTTCAAGGACAAAACTGCATTGAAATCACCACTGAGACCTTAAAAATAATTTCTGAATTGCCTGCACACTGAAAATTATGGCCACAGGCTTCAGTGTTTTGTTATATGAGTTCCAAACATCAGATGTACAGGAAATGCACAAGATGAGTAACTGCTCCTCTGGAAAGTTCATCAAATCTTGGGTGTATACAAGGGTATCACCCCCCAAATTTATCAAAATCACCTCAATAGCACCATAATACATTTGAATTTTTCAGCAAGCCTTACTGAGAAATTTCTAGGGTAAGAGAAGAACATCTTTATATATAGATAACAGTGGGGAGACAATTCAGCTATTTCTGTTACTAAAAACATCGATCTACAAGGCAATGCCCAAGAAGCCCTTCACCAATACTATTAAAACCTTGCCTATTGCAATAAACTAGTTTATTCACAGCAATATTTGCATGAAAAAGTCATGTAAAGATTTTACAGTAACAAAATATCCAGAACACAAGAGTTTTCTTTTAATTTTGAAATGCCTAAAATGCCTTGGTATAACTTACCCTAGGACTTCTGTGTCACTTAAAATCATTCTGCGACAAAAAAATTCTGTGTTATGTACAAATAATTTCAATTCTACACACCTTGCAGGATTTTAATTGGACTTCACTGACACACACTGCATAGCTGTATTTAATTTATTAAACACAGTAAGACATGCTACTGAATTTAAGCAATAATTTTAAATATCTGTCAAAGTGATGAGAAGAATAATAAAGTTATTTGGAAAAATATAATTTCCTCAGTATTTGTTTTCCTCTGATTCAATGACAAATAAAACTGATTATTCTGTATTAGATGAAAGCCAGAAATAAATTAATAAAAACATTTTAAGAATATGATTTATAGAGAGTTCATGTTGAGAAAAATCCCTGCCTTATTTTGCATAATTTATTCTGCATAACAATACAGTGTGGGTTGTTGGTTATTTTTTTCCCCTGAAGCTGCAAAAGTGTTGTTTCATTTTGTGAAAAGAGTGAAATTTAGACCACAATAATATCAGTAATGCCTCCATAATACTTTACTCCTACTGATAGTCTACATTTATCCATAAACTTTTAACAACTTCCTAAAATCCAGACAAGCACCAGACACTTGTAGAAGTTAATAAAATAGTTCCCTAACGTTTCTGCTTCTCCTTGAGATAAAGAATATGCAATATATTTTTTAACTATATGAATAGCTTAAGTAAAAAAGATCACTCTCATCCCTCCCAAGTAAGACTTCATCACAATCCTATTTTTAACCTTACTTTTTCTGTTTTCCTATGATCTGCAACAGATCTTCCACACTCAAAAATAAAGAATATCCCACGAATGAAGAAGTTCCATTCCTTTTCTACTGTATAAATTGAATTTCTCTTTCATTCCTCAATAAAGTTTAACTTTGAGAAGTGCAGTTTCCCAAAATAATTGCTCAGGAACATTCTTATGCTAAAGTTTTGACTGCTGGCTATTCTTTCATTGTGCATTGTTTTATTGTATACAACCTTCTAAGCACTAATTTTTACAGTGAATACATAAGGACAGGAATAGAATATTAAGATTTTTACAGTGATTCTGTCAATACCTGTAGGAAATGCTGCCCAAGCAATAGCAGGAGATGTGGTCTGCTTTTCACCATTTCCAAATTCATAACTCTCTGCTGCCTGGAAACAAGAAGAAATCGTTACATATTTTACAAAATGCTATAAATGTCCACAAAATAGTTGAAAATAGTTAAATTTCAAAGCAAAGTTATCCAAACAGCATACCTCAAATCCTCCAAAGTCATCATCATCCATCTTTCAGCAGGCACTAGAACACAAAAGAAATCTTGATTTTAAAACATTTTCATAACCTCATTCCCCGCTTGCTCAGAAATGAGCATTCAGTCCTTTCCTCCAATCTCATCTCCACAGCCAACCTGAAGTCTCCATCATTTGTAAGTCCTAAAACAGATCAAGGGGCCTAAACAAGAACTTTTTCACACAGAGGATACAAGGCCAAGAACTGCAAGATCTCGCTTAAGAAGCACTTTTTATTGATCAAGTTAAATACAAAAAATTGGGTATTTTACACCAGAATTTGAATAACTTCAGGGGAAAACATAAGCACTGTCCATCAACACAGTCCATCATCTTTTGAAAATAAAAGTGCAGTAAAAGCTTTCTCACAGAGGAGAATAGGAAGATGTTACCTAAAAGTTACATTTAATATTTTCAGGTATAGCTCATGGGTCCCCAGTAACTCAACAAATGCTACTGCAACCATCAAATAATCTAGTTTGGACACACATATATATACATATAAGAAATTAATACATAAGTATGTCCAGGAAATAGGATTTCTGACCATCAGATGCCAAATGAAGGGTTGTCTTCACTCATAAGGAAAACAATCTATCTTAATGCAGTCATGATCTACCATGGACCTTGTATAGTTTTGTGTTTATGATTTAAAGCATTAAAAATATTTTCCATTGTTAAGTTGCTTTTCCAAATCAGCACTGTGATTAAATCCGAAAAGATTTCCTGCTTTTCCCATCTCTTCTTAGCTGTCTGGCAACATCAGAACAAACTGCAGCTTGGAAAAAGACTGTGGTGAATTTCTGGAAATTTTTCTGCTACCACAGAGGTCCGTCCCTAGGTTTCATGGAGGGGCTGATTAAGATTTTACAAACTGATCAGCATTTTTGACTTGTAGCCCTGAATTCTGTGGCATTTGGATATATTTATAGTTAAATTGCACTTCCTTTTAAAAAAAAAACAGGCTAAGTTACTCAGCTAATGAAAGTAACTCAAGATATACAAAGCTGTTGAAAGAAAGGTATTGTGTATTAATAAAATATATATATCTATAACTCTGATATGTAAATGAAGGATGATAAAAAAAACCCTTTATGGTCTTTATAAGATGTTAAAATGTTTATAAAGCTAATTGACTTCTGTTAAAACAGTCTACAGACTGGATAAACTTTTTTTTACTGCAGAGAAGATGAAAAGGAACTGTTTAAAAGAGAGTAGGTTTAGATTGACTGTTAGGAAGAAATTGTTCCCTGTGAGGGTGGTGAGGCCCTGGCACAGGTTTCCCAGAGAAGCTGTGGCTGCCCCATCCCTGGAAGTGTTCCAGGCCAGGTTGGATGAGGCTCTGAGCAACCTGGGATAGTGGAAGGTGTCCTTGCCACGGGACTGGGTGATCTTTAAGTGATTAAATGATAAATCATCACTATCACAGTGTAAGTAGAAATATTTGTTTAAATTGAAGCATTGTTCAGTAGTCTCATGTGGCATAAGAACTAAGTATCTTTTTAGGGACTAGGAGGTGTTTTGTCTGCTTTGTGTGGGTTGGGTTTTGTGCTGGCTCATTTTCCAAGAGAGAAAAAAGGTAGTTGGGTATTTTCCCCACCAGTGTTAAGGTTAATTGGTCAAACATTCATGCACTCTATCAGCATTCAGAGCTTTAACACATAGCTCTGGAATACAGCATGTGTGTGCACAAATGATGGCTGGAGATGGAGACAGCACAAACTGAGAATGTCACTGTATTCATGCCACATTCCAGGAAAAACCACCCAAACCAGACTGGGGATTGACACAACCACTGCAGAATGCTCAGTAACAGGCAAAGCAGCCAGCTGGAGAAGGTGAGCCTTTAGAAAGGCAAACAGGTATTTTATCTACACACACTACATCACATCAACAGGTCTTACAGGCTCTACACAAAGTTTCTTCAAAGCAGATTTTCCCCACAAAGTGCATGAGATGTTATTCCCATCATCTCAGAACTGGTTACGTCTCAACCAGGGAAAGTACATTCAGCACTGTATTTTAAAAACATAAACTGGAACAAGCTCAGAGGAGTTCAACAGGAATTAAAGCAATTTTGGAAAGGCATGCTAAAATGGAGAGGCTCTAAAAAAATAAAAAGCGAACAAAAATAGAAAATATGTAAAATCATGTTCTAAGAAGTGATTAACTACTTTGATTTCTCTTCAAATACAACACTGACCTGAGGCAGTAAAGACTGAAGGCCCTGTAAGGAAAACATGTGAGGATTTCCATTTCTCCTTCAAGAACATTTATAAGAAACTATGCATAAATAAAACAGAAGTTTTGATAGAGAAAAAAATATAGGGCAGAAAAAAAACTGGAGAGCAACCTGTTATTGAATCCATCATCTTTTTTATTGCACTTCACATATAGTTTTTTAAGTCTGGTAACAATCCCAGGATTATTATGACCTAAGATTACCTTTACCCCACAAATTCTAAACACAGACATTTTGCGGCTTACAGCATGATTATTTTATGAATTATTCTACATACCACTCCAATGGAATAAAAGATAAACTCCAAGCAAGTCTCTATAGTACCAATGGTGTTTTCACACCTAGCTGTTAATCCTCCAGTTTCCGGTTCTTCAGAGACCCCACAGGAATTCCAGGCTAAGTGATTCTCTCTCAGGTGAGAGAATTCTAGGTCTGTTTGCTCTTTTGGGTGTGTAAAATATATCTTCATACACATACATGCACTTCTGTTTCAAAATGAAATCCTGATTTGTTTCATGCCGTGTTTGCTGTGGACAAAAAAAAACCCTAAAAATACCAAAACTGGCAAACTCACAAATATGGAGGCAGCAGATTAGGATAGAAAGCATGGAATAAATCCTGAGGGATGCTGATACAAGGCACTTCAAAAACTCAAACACTGAGGTTCTCCTCAAAGAGTGCTGGTGCAAGAGTTCTTATTAGGAGATATCTTTCCCAAAATGTGATCTCTTCTTGCATAAAAAGGAAGCCTTCTGCAGGGAAAAGGGCCACACCACTATTATAGGAACTGTTTAAAGAAAGAAACAGGAGACATTCACAATCCTCAAAGTACATGTGCATTTAGCTCTAAAAATGTATTAATGATTCATTATATAGTTAACTGATAACAATGCTGAAAATATGACCAAACATATAATTTCTCAATTCTATCCCTTATTTTCATTATGGAAATGCATTTCTGGAACAAATAAATAACAGAAGTAGTCTAATACCTCTCCTTAGAACTGCAACAAATTTGGGAGCAAGTTCTTTTAATCAACCATCTATTCCAAAATGGGAAATCAGACTTTTCTTTCCTCACAGGGTAGGAACATTATTTGTGGCACTGGAATAGGAAAGAATACATTAAGTGCTGACAATCTTCAGGATTTGAAAAATAACAGAAAAAGACAAAACAACCCACACAGTCTTACCATGACAAAATGTGGTCTCTTGAAATATGCCCGATACTGGAATTAAGTAACTGTAAAATTGGGCAACAAGAAGTCAACCTCAAAATTACAGAGTCATAGAAATTATGGTTGGAAAAGACACAGTAGGTCATCCAGCCCAGGTTATTTCCAAAACATTACAGTTCTCAGACAGTCATGTCCTAAAAGGCTTGAGAAGCTCTCCAGTCACATGCCATGAAAAGAAGGAAACTTTCCATGGACAACGAATACGCAAGCCACTGAATTTTGAGTAGGTTTTATCATCAACTTTGTATCCACCAAACGGAACAATAACCTCTGCCAAAATTCAGACCAGCAGGTCATCCAACCCAAGGTCCTGCTCAAAGCAGGGCCAGCACTGCATTTCAGATGAGGTTGCTCAAGACCTTCTCCTGCATGGCTGGTAAGGCTGAATGATGAATTTATTCAGAATGATGTGCATACCTGAGAAGCTCACAAGCTTTCCTGTACCAAATACAGTCACCAAAGCCTGGCCAGTAGCTTAAAACAGGTCATGAGAACTTTGTGAAATGTGTTTACCTAACAGACACACCAAAAGCTTGTTTCTATACACAGGAAGATCAAGAGCCATTCCCAAGAAATAAGGAAGAAAAATGTAAGCCGGGGAAAAAAAAAGCCCCTCTTCCCCATTCCAACAGTTAGGGGGAGAAAGAACATTGTGATCTCACCAGAAATTCTGGTATCCATATCCAAAAGGCAATAGTGGTGGAAAGACCAAATGGTGAATAGGAAGAATTCCTCATTCACATCCACCTCTGGCTAGTGAGAATTCAAGTTGATCAAGTCCTGATCCATTACTTGATAATCTAAATTTTTCTAGGTAATGGAGAACTGATTCTGCCAGGTACAGTCAAGTGCCTTCTATATAACCTGGCCTGTAAGTTTGAGTTTGAGGCCAGATTTTGTACATTTTAACAGAACAACTGACAGAGTATACAGCTGTTTGTTTTGTCAGAACCGGTCTGTGGAGCTGCCTGAGGGTGGGGCTGCTGCATTTGTATTTCTGACAAACCCCAGGGGTGGGTAACTCCTATCTATGATAACCTATCAGTTTTACTTTCATTCTTATGTTTCCTAAATGCCTTATCCAACGTGTTCAGTCCAGGACAGGTTTATTAGCTGTTTCCTGATTGGACATAACATAAACCCCCAACATTTGAAAAATAAATCTTTGGCTGAAACTGCAGGTTCCAAAAAGTCTACCCAGGATAAGTATGAGACTAAGAACAAAAACAACGAAAAAAACCCCAATAAAACTAAGAAGTAGCAATTTAGAAAGCATGTACACTGGCAATACCTCTGTGATAAGGAGCAGGGCAGACGATAAATTTCTGTATCACCAAGATCTAACCAGCTCACATGCACTTTTCCCCATGGCTCTTTCATCAAAACTCCTAGTATCTCTTACAAATATTAAAACAGGAACAAACTTTCTTCTTTCTACCTAGCTGATACAGGCTTATCTCCTGATCTATATCAATGACAGGTGCAGGATAAGCATTTGGCATCTTAAAAACTTATAATAGCTACTAAGTCGTTAACTGGAAAAATTTAATTACAGAATACACATATCCCAAAGGATACCTAGCTTAAGAAAGACCAGAATATGAATGTACAGCATAATGGAAACTAAAATATATTTAGAGCATTTGTAAAACTTCCTAAATAAGAAAAACCACCCTAACAATTCTGCATGCCGCATGTCCTACCCCATTGTAAGACAGTAAAAACCAGGTGACACCAAAATACCAGTGCTCTCCATCACATTCCACTGTAGATTCCGTCATAAAATGGACATGTGGGAAATCTCCCCTGGCAGGAAGCAGAGTGCTGGTCAGCTCCCAGGGTGACAGGGCTGTTAGCACCTTTATTTTAACTGGGGACAGGAGCCTGCCCATACACACAGTGAACTAAGATACTTCAAGGTTATGGGGAAAAAGAAGACAACATAGAAGATGTCTCAGCAATTTTTCCCTGGGAACTGAGGCTGGTTCATTTAGCCTGGAGAAAAACAGGCTCAGGGGGACATTATCAGTCTTTACCACTCCTTGACTGCAGGGTGCAGCCAGGTGAGGGTCAGGCTCTTCTTCAATATACAAAGTGAGGAGAAGAGGAGATGGCCTCAAGTTGTGCCAGGGGAGGTTTAGATTGGATATCAGGGGAAAATTTCTTCACCAAAATGTTGTCAAGCATTGGAACAAGCTGCCCAGGGATGTGGTTAAATCACATGACGTTATTTAAAAGACATGTAGTTGTGGCACCTGGGGACATGATTCAGGGATGGACTTGGCAGTGGGAGGTTAATGGTTGGACTCCATGATCCTAAAGGTCTTTTCTCACCTAAATTATTCTATGATTTCACTGCCAGTACTGACTCAATAAACACTTAGTACATTATAATAATATTAAAGCTTTTCTAATAGAGAAAAAAAAAAAGTCAGCAGTTGCAAACCCACCTATTTTACAGTAGTTGGTGCTTATATTACAATTGATTCAACTCAAGTCTATGGTAATTTTAAGAAAAAATGAAAGCCTGGCCCATTGTAACGAATTTTCTTCCACAGGCCAAATAAAGCAACATTAAAGGAATCACAATTTAGTTTGCAAAGCCTCTCACGCAACCCAACCAGAAAGGAAGGTCAGCTCAGCACCGCCTAAAGCCACACACAGTCAAGTTTAGAATATCTGCAGGGACTGAGACTTCAGTCTAAGAAGCAGCAGCAGTCAAGCCCTGGAGCAAACACCCAGAGAATTTACTTTTCCTATTCACCTTTCTGGTCTACCCATCGATCCATTTATTCTGAAGAGTTTCCAGAGGTTTTCAATGCTTAGAAATGATGACAGCACATTAAGAAATGTGACAATAGAAGTCAAGGATTGATTCACAGAAAACAGAATTTGTAAACCAAATGACAATATCTAAAATTCTCTCAATTCCTTCAGTGAATTTAAGAGGGAGGGAGGGAGGGAGGGAGGGAGGGAGGAAGGGAGGAAGGGAGGAAGGGAGGAAGGGAGAGAAAGAGAAGAAAGGGAGAGAGAAAGAGAGAAAGAGAGAAAGAGAGAAACAAACAAACTTTTTTTACCACTTAGTCCTTTTATCAGAACTCCTGAAGTAAAAGATCCAGATCCTGCAAGAAGCATGTAAGATTCCATATCCTATGATGTGATGCTCCACACCTAGCATCACCAGCAATTTTGAAATAACTCCACTTTCCCATGCCAATGCCGCAAATAACAGAACAGTACCAGAAAAATCTGCAGCATTCATATCAGCTTCATGTAGAAAGACCATCTTACACAACCTATGACTTCCATAACTGCCTTCCCCAATGTTAAAAGCATTTTTAGAAGGAAAAAGAACCATGTTGTATAAATAAACACCTTAGCTTCATATAGCCTTTATTAAAGAAATATAAATAATTGTTAGAAATAATAGTCTCATCTTCAAGGTACTGAACTAGTATGAGAAAAAACCTCAGAAACTACACAAAAACTAGTATTAAGATAATCTACAAAATCAGTTCCACAAAAATCTGTGGTTTAGAATTTGAGGGCACGCTTCTTTGGCATATACCTTTTGGCTTTTTTAAATAGTGAGGAAAGCAGGAAAAAGCAATGAAACACAAATTCGAAGTCCATTTCACTTCCATAGTTCAAATACAACTACACAAAAAAGAAAGCAAGAGTTCCACTTTTACCCACAAGAGGAAAATGAGCTCTGACAGCTCCTACAGAGAGGGCAAGTCAAATTCAATTATGACATAGGAGGGGGGGAAAAAAACCAAACCACAGTATCACAGCCTTGTGTGGAAAACATATTCAAGAACTGTCAATTCCTCAGCCATATCCTAGTAGAAACTAACAGAGAAAACTGGGAAACCCATGCTCTATGAAATTTCCCCCAACTTTGACAATCATCTACTTTAAAAATACCAACTTATTCTCTCTAGATACTCAAAGATGATCTCAAATAATACATTACCTACTCCAGAAGAAGTATTAGAATATGGTATAATTCAGCATATTTCAATATCTGCAGAATCTATTTCCCAAGACTTAATTCTAACAATTTCAGGAACTCAAGGGTTCTTCACCTTCTTAGATCTTCAGTCTTCACCATAACTGGTTTCTTGTGACCTGAACATGGAAAGGCTGGTTTTTGCTTTATAAAAATAAGGAATCACACAGTTAACTATTTTTTACATTTCTTGAATGGCTCTCTCTAAGCTTTCTCTATCACAAATATCCTTTTACTTCAAAAGCCACACATTTTTACAAGATGCAATAAAATTCTGTGAGAAGTCTGGCAAAGTGGATATACAATTAAAACATATTGTGCTTTGGAGGAAATCCCTTTCCTTTCACCAAGCCTTCTCCCCATCCAAAAAAATCTCACAAAGCAGCTTGAATTAAACTGAAATTAAACATTCGTATTAAGTACAGCCAGGCAATACCTATAATTAATCAACATCAAGTCCAGAACAACAACCTCTGAAACCTGATTCAGACTAATGATAATCAGAAGATCTGGAACTTGGTTTGTATTCTACTAAAAAATAGAAAAAGAAAAAAAAAAAAGTGAGAAAAGCCTGACTTGTCATCTGCTAATTAGGCCACAAAGATCAGACACCATGAGTCCCACAAACGCCTGAGAAAACGTGACCATGGTAGACTAAAAACTCTCATACTTAAAGTATTCTTATTTTACTGAAACCCATAAACTGGACATAGGCCTCTAAAAGACAGAACCAGGCTGTTCTCAGAGCTGCACTGGGATTAGGACAAAACCCTTAGGACAGAAGTTGGAACAGTGAAAATTGTGACCAGATATTGGAACAGGCTGCCCACAGACATGGTGGACTCATAATTCCTGAGGACAATCAAAAAGAATTTAACTGGACAGGGCCCTGAGCCACATGTTCTAACCAGATCTGCTTTACACAGTGGTTTGGATCAGAAAACTTCCAAATGCCCCTTCCATGAATGGTCTGTGTTTCAATGTACTCAGTTTGATCCACAACAGTACCATTAAAAGAAAAAGTGAATCCACTTCTGACATTGTTCTTCAGCTGAACCACACTCATAACTACCAATATCTGTCCAAGATCATTTGTAACTGGGTTTGCTGATGACAGAACCAACCTCAAGAGAGAAGCATGAAAGGCAAAGAGTAGCTCTAGAATCTTCATGGCTGTAGAAGGAATAAAAGGAATGAAAGCCTAATGAAATGTACCTGAAGGGAGCCCACAGGAAAGATGGAGAGAGCCTCTTGACAAGGGCCTGGAGTGACAGGACAAGGGGCAATGGCTTCACACTGACACAGAGCAGGGTTAGATTGGATATTGGGAAGAAATTGTTCACTGTGAGGGTGCTGAGGCCCTGGCACAGGTTGGCCAGAGAAGCTGTGGCTGCCCCATCCCTGGAAGTGTCCAGGGCCAGGCTGGGTGGGGCTCTGAGGAACCTGGGATAGTGGAAGGTGTCCCTGCCCACGGCAGGGGCGGGGAATGAATGAGCTTTGACCTTCCAACCCAAACCATTCTATGATTCTATGTTTCTATGAAATATTTTCATCACAAATTCAAAGAAAAAATGTCTTACATAAATCTTTGTACTCAACAGAAATGTTTCTTGAAAAAGGCTGAGGTGAACTTCTGTCATTAAGAAAAAAAAATCCCGACAAGAAAGCAACATTGCATGGGAATGCTTCTTCTTTGGAAATAATAAATCACTTTTTTAATTCATTAATTAATTCAAAACCTTCCCTAGGAATCATTAGATGGTACTATTTGATCGTGAACATGGTAAGACATTTACAAATAACAACTCTTTTTCTCAAAAAGAAAGGTATAATGCTTCTTAATGAATCAATGGCTCCTTGAGACAGGTTCAGTAGCCTCAGCCTTTATCTTCCTCTCAGCCTTAACAGATACAGTGCTTTGTAATTCAGGGCTTCCCTCTCAAGAGAAGAGCTGATATCAGTTCCAAGAAGTTAATGCAATCAGGCACTCCAGTCTACATGCTTGATTTTTATACAGTTCTGCTTTAGGAACACAATCTTTTTACTTAGCAAATAAAGGTTACAGAAACACCTCCTGTTAAGGGTTTGGGAATGCTAGAACAAACCATAGTCTTTATTCTGCAGTTCACATCCGATAAACTTAAGAAATGGAGGGCTTAAAAGCAAAATACAAGGGTCAAACATGTTTCAAATGCATTCCCACTTAAAATATTATTGAGTTTCAATACTTTCAGTAGTTTCAATTCAGACTGACAACTGAAATTCTCCTGCTGCTCCATGTTACAAAGCAACATTAGCAAATGCAATCAATTCTTTTTACCTGCAGACCCCAGTAATGTGCTTTAACAGAACTTAAAAAGAGGTATCTGCACAATGGAGAAGCTTTCCAAGAGTAAAAGGCACCAAGATCTGCCTCAAGCGAACGTTGTCACGGAACAGGTATGTGAAAATAGAAGATTTGACACAATCTTAGTAACAGTAAGAGCATCATAGCAACATAATTTAATATAACAACACGTCAAACAAAAATCTAAGTCTTTGAATGCATGCTTATATGGATGTGTGGTGACTTGTACTAATAAATGTCATTAATGTTATGAAAAGAGTGTTCAAGAGCTCTCACATTAAGAAGGAATATATGCTTTACAGGAAAATAAAAAGTAAAAAAACCCAACTAAACAAAACCAAACCCAGGGTAATACCAGGTTTTGGCACGATGCACCGCCTAGGGAAATCTGGTGCTGAGTGAATCACTTGTTCTAAAAACCAACACTCCTTCACCAGAAGAAGAATCTTTAAAGTAAAAAAATAAGAAAAAAAAAACCTCTAAAAATCCTGTAGATCATCTTGTTATGCACTTGAAATGAGTCTTTTTCTCTTAACTAAAAGTAAAATAAGACAGTAAAGGTCTAAATATAAAGGTTAATCAGTAAACCTGATAGTTAAATATCATGAAAAAGATACTCTTTAACTTACATATAGACAATTCACAAAAACTGAAATGTCAGTGTTTACAGGTTATCATTCTAATCTTACGTTAGAAAAGCTAACACATGACCATGGATACTTCAAAAAAAACCCCCAAATAACCCCACAATATCAGCAGCACATGGAAAGATAGGATTATACTAAATAAATACATTATGTAAGATAGGACTGTACTAAATAAAAATACACAGCATTCTTTTATCATTCCTCTGTCTCCTAATGGACTGGAAGACTCACTTTTCCAATCAATAAAACAACTCCCCTCAGCTTCCTCCAAACCCTGGAAGTACAGCACTTCCCACAGGGAAAGTTACTCATTTCAGGCAAGAAAAAAGGTATTACGTTATTTCTCTGACACGACATTATCAAAAAGAATAACAATTACGTCACAGATTTTCAAATCCTTCTGATTTTATATGACTCAGTTGCTAGTCTTGAAAAAGAAAACCTTAAATAAAAATAATAATATTTATTTCCCCCCAAACACCTATTAGAAATTCATATTTTATGGAAGTTTAATGCAAAAACTGAAATTCAAAATAACTGGCCCAAAAAACCCTTTTAATTCTGTTTTTCAAGCTCCAGATATACTGTTAGAAGCAGGAAAGGTCATATATTACTCTCCCTCTCACACAGAAAGAAGAATGCATCATTGCACCTTTTTCTCCCTTTACTAATACTTAAAAAGAAGACTTGGTGACTTTTTGTTCACATATTAAGCAGATTAATTTGATTTTCCATACTCTCCTAAAGAGATGGTTCATGAAGAAGCAACTCACAATGTGACTTAAAATTCGTTTTCATATGACTCTCACGAAGCAAACTGGAGAGGTTTCACATTGTCCAACTCCTAACTCATAAACAAGTAAAATGAAAATGCTAATGTGCTTTCCAACAGAAAACACTGCTGCCAGAATGTCTGTGCACATTATCTTTCTTTTTTTCATCTTTGTTTTTGGTCTGCTCCTAAGCATGCAACACAACATTTTTCATCACATGACCTTTGACCAAATGGATATTACCATAGTTATATGTTCTCTGTCGGAATAATAAATAAAAAAAAAGATTCTCACAGAAAAGGTTGATTGCCATCAATGCCTTTGTAATACACTGAGCGAGCCGCAAATAGAGATTCCAAATCAGGCCAGAGAAAAACAGGATTCGAGCTCAACACCTAAATGCTTTTCTTTTAATCAGATCACAGTATTTTAAAATAATTTATCACTTCAGGTTGATTCTTTATGCCTACTTCGCATTTCTAGAATACAGTTCTTCTATAGGCCCAAAGCTTTTGACAAAGATTTGTCAGAACTACCAGGTCCTTCTCAGAAAGAGGGAGACATTTACTAAGAGGTTCCATACTCAGCAAGTTACCAGGACATTTAAGGACCAAGTATGTGACGAGGGCACTGATACCAAGAATATCACACATCTGTTAACAATTAAGCGAAAATTCAAGAAGAATTAAACTTCTTAACTTAGAAGATTAACTTATTAATTTATTAATTAACTTATAAATTAACTTACTAATCTTAGAAGATTAACTAATTAATCTTCTCATCTAAGAAGAGTTAAACTCCCCCCCAACCCCAAACAGACAAAACCAAAATGCTCCACATCTTTCCAGTTTAAAAGAAACCAATTGTTCCTTCTCCCATGCAATTTATTTTAAATCACAATTTTATAAGTCGTCTAAGACCTTTGCTAAACTGGAAATAAATGCATGCCTAACAGGTATTCATCCTAAAGTATAAAACTTCCATGCACGTAGAACACAAGTACAAAAAGAAAATAGTAACACGCCATAGTGGACACTTAGTTATTTATACAAGCACACAGCGAAATTAGAAATATATACTTGAGAATTCATGGCATTATTTAAAGTAACAAGGGCCTTACATATTCACAGAGCTTAATGGCTTTTGAAACCAGCACTGTTTAAAGAGAACTACTGAAATTGATTCAGAAATTACTATGCAAAAGTATCCCTTCTGGCAATGCTGCGAAAACCGACAGAACGTTCAGGTTCCAAAGTGCAAACTACATGTAGAGTGATATCTTTTAACTATGTTAATTACTGGGCAATTACATAGTCTTCAGTCAGCAAAATTCCCAATGAAAACAAGTTCTGCTTGACTAAAGTCAGCAAGAAAAAACTTGAATATTTGAACAATAACCATTAATTCCTTACACTTACACTCAATAGTAATTAACAAAAAACGCATTTAGCAATTAGAAGTTTCAGGTGATAACTATAATTTTCTGTAGAGGATTTGACAAAAAAATGTATGTGAATGGCCAACTTCAAGCTAATCCAGTCATCTTCTAAAACATATAATGGTAAAAAAAAATTAACAGAAAAACTCACAACTATATTCCTTCGCTCATAATGAATGTATGCTAGGCTATTCCTATAATCAAATGACTACTTTCCCCAGGACAAATATTGCTCACTGCACAACTTACACAGAAAATTAATATTGTAAAAAATTTCACTAAATCGGAATAAAGAAAAAACCCTTTTATTTTAATCCAAAATGCCAAAATAATTTTAGGAAGTTCAAACCCAGCACATTTCATGAAAGTAGTTGCTAAGAAGGGAGCCTGGCTGGCTGGCACCAGAATTCTGACCAGGAGTCTGCCTGCTCTAGTCTGTCTAAGACTAGAACTAAACTCAACTCTGAGAATGTTGGTCTCCTTTCAGCCTTCCCTCACTTTTTAATTTGATGTGTGGGTTTATAATTCAAACCTTATGGAGGAACAAGGAGAGGATTAATAAGCAAAAATTAATCATTAGTCCCTGCCGTACCAAAGACACTGTCAGTGTTCCATCCTTTGTTAGCTTTACCAACTCCACATATTCTGCAGTCATGTAGAATTAAACCAGGTTAAATACCCATAATTTTTAAAATACAATAATTTTTCCACAGGATTCAATGTTGACATAAAATTTTACATTAAAAAATTTTAAAAAACACAAAAAACAAAACCCAAAAAACTCTATTTATTAACTAGAGACTGTAATCAGATCATGGTATATATTACACCATGAGGAAATTGGAAAGATTTTAGCACAGATGCTACTGGAAGACAACCATTTAAAATCAAAATGTATTCTGTTTTTGAAACTACTTTGCTAACTCTTTTTTTTTTAGAAAAAATATTCAAGTATGTTAGAAGGAGAATTACTTCATTTCTGAGTGTGTTTTACATATACTACATCTAGATCATAACTTGTAAAAAGTGATTTACATTTTCGTAACTATTTTTGAGCACTCTTGCTACTCAGTATTCATCCATTTTACTAAAACATGTCTTTAATACAGTTCATGTCACAATAACTCAAAAAATTAACCTAAACACAGTCTGGAATATATTAAGGCAATTTAGCAATCCAATATCTTGTAAAAACATTTTGAAACCTTTTACTGATAAAATCACTTTCTAACAGTATTACCTTGGTCCCTTAGAAAGAAATGACAAAGGTGGTTAACTTCTAAAGGTATGCTCTGAAAGTACTAGAGATTTATACTACATTATTTCTGCTTGCTATAATAAAAAAAGAAAACAACAAACTCAAAACCCAAAAAAAACCCTACAAACTTTGCTCAACTGTACCACTGGGCAACACAGGTTGTGTACATAAATATATACATATATATAAAGAGAAAGACAAAGAACACACTTATTTTCTGATAGTAAAACGAAAAGGATCTATGTATAGCAAAGGCTTCAGGACACACAGTCAATTTAAATGTAATAGTTTCCAAACATAAGTATAACTTGCCTCAGTTTTTGAAATTTTCAAGCACATTAGTTCTCATCTCTTCTCCACTTAAAGATTCTTAAACTACTATTGTTCTTTCAACCCTGATGAGAGGGCAAGTCAGGCCTCTTTATAAACATTAAAGGCATTTTTAAGGATAATGTAACTAAATCCCAGGTACATTCAATATCAATGGAAGTTAAATAGCTGCATCACACACTTTTTTAAGCACTCTTTAAATAGAAAAAGTATTTGTCAAAGTCCTAAAGCAAAACCTGTTTTTTAGCTCCTAATAATAAAATTAATCTGGTCTTGGAGTATCAGTATCTCATTTTATCATTCATCACACTGTGATTAATCCTAAATTTCTATAAGAATCATTTTTAAGTGGATTAAACAGAAGCGGTTTTAAACTCAGTTTCTGAGACCCCTTTAGAGTCAGTCCACAATGCTATTGTTCGTCAGTGCTAACCAAATGTGCAGGAATTTGTCCAGGAAAAAAAATAATAAGAAAAAAGGGGGTGCTGGGGCAGAAAGTGTGTTGGGTAAAATCAGAGGAAAGGCGAGCAAGGCAGATATCCTGGTGGGAGCGTGTTACAGCCCACCCAGCCAGGATGAAGAGAGAGATGAAATATTCTCTAAAGGACTGGGAGAAGTCTCATGATTGCTGGCCCTTCTACTGGGTGTCTGCTGGAAATACAACACAGCAGAGGGGAAACCAGACTGCAAGGATGGCATAACGTTCTGCAGGAAGGAATTTAGGAGGGTCCAAGCTCAAACAAAACTCAACCTGGCTACCACCATAAAAGACAATTCAAAAATTATTTTATAAATACAACAGCAAGAAAAGTAAGGCTAAATCTCCATCATCATTGGATGCAGTGGAAAATAACAGTGAGAAAGAATGAGGAAAAGGCTGAGGTACTTGGTGCTGTCTTTGCCTCAGTCTTCAGTAGCAAGACCAGGTATCCCCAGGGTACCCAGCCCTGAGCTGGGAGAGAGAGAGAAGGAGCAGAACAATCCCCCACATTCGAGAAGAAGATGCTGCTGTGCCTCTCAGACACACACAGGTCTACAGGGCTGGCTGGGATCCACCTGAGAGGGCTGAGCAAGCTGCTGACAGAGTCCACAGAGCCACTTCCAGTCATTTAGCAGCAGTCCTGGTTATTTAGGGAGGTCCCAGTTGGCTGGACATTAGCAAGTATTCCTCCCACCTACAAACAGAGAGGGAAGGAGGATCTGACCCGATTGCTTGGAACAAGGTGTTTTGGATAAGGGAAAGGCTTTGGATTTTTTTACCTGGACTTTAGTAAAACTTACCTTTTTCCAATATCTTCACCTGGAGAAACTGGCTGCTCCTGGCTTGGACATGTGCACTCTTTGCTGGGTAAAAGAACATTGCTGGGTGAACAGGCCTAGAGAGTTGGGAATAGAGTGGCTGAGGTAGTTGGGAATGTTTGGTCTGGAGAAAAGGAAGCCTGGGGGTGACATTTTAGCTCCCCACAACTCCCTGACAGGACAGTGCAGCCAGGTGGGGGTCAGGCTCTGCTCCCAGGGAACAAGGGACAGGAAAAGGAAAAACAGGCTCAAGCTGTGTCAGGAGAGGTTTGGATGGAACATTGGGGAAAAAATAATCTTCCCCAAAAGGGTGGTCAAGCACTGAAAAAGGCTGCCCAAGGCAGTGGTGGAGCCACCAACCCCGGAGGCATTTAAAAGACATGTGGATGTGGCACCCGGGGACATGGGTTAGTGGTGAACTTGGCAGTGTGAGGTTAATGGTTGGACCCAAACATCTTGAAGGCCTTTTCCAACCTTAACAATTCCATGATTTCAAACTAAGTACAACTTTTCTTCAGTCTATAGTTGATCAGGCCAAGATACTGATTTTTCAGTGTGGCAACACTAAAATTTTAATTTTATGAACTAAAAGCAAGCTGACTGTGGCATGTGCATCATGTGGAAACCTCTTCAGAAACAAGCTGCACCCCACGGAAAGTCCTTTTAAAAGCTTAACTGGCAAATGCATGCTAAAATATTTTGGTTTCCATCTAAATCTACACTAAATTCCAATCCTCAGAGACAGGATTTCCACTTTATTTCTCTCTATACACACACACACTAAGCTCAAGAACGGTAACATAGTAAAGTGTTGTTAAAGCTTTGAAAAAAGCAAGCCCAGCACAAAGAACTTGACTGTAGGTCTCTTTTCCTCAGAAGTTTAAAAAAATCCCAAACATCACTGTTCTGCAATAAATAGAAGATACTTAAATGAAATCAGAGGCATTTAATATAAATGGATACTAAAACAAATTCAAAGTAAAGCAATTCCATCTTTCTGTAAACCCACCTCAAGATAAAAAAATTCTAGCAGTGGGTTCTGGCAAAGTATTTGATGAGGAATAAAAAATTACAAGACCAAGTTTTGGCTACAATACGCAGAATATTGGATAGATTTTATCTGCATTCACTTTATTCAGAAACCTTAAGGAGACACAGAATAAACATTAAGGAAACATTAAAATTAACTTTTAATATTTAGTACATTTATTTATTTACAATCTAATGGAAGTTTAGAAGACAAAATAATTTCTAAACTTTTGGAAGTTTTTTATTTCAAATCTTCAAATTTAACGTGGAATCATTTCACTTGAATATAAACACCTGGGAAGGAGACAAAAACTTACTTAAGAGCTTCTAATTTTAAAGCTTGTAAGGTTGTTACAAAGAATCCTTTCATAATCTTGTATATTGAGATCAAATTGCTTATGAATTGATGATTATGGATTGTTAGTTTCTGCTTCCCAGACGAAGGGGGTTTGTTCAGCTGGGTTTTTAAATGTTAAACTAGTTTCAGGGCTAGGTTAAGCAACCTGTTTTGCTGCAGGAGATTATATTCTCTTTTTGTGAGCATGGTTATTAACTCATGATGCACCTCTAAACCTGTTCACCTTCTTCCAGATTTCTTCTGCCTCCAGCTGATGTGCCCAAAAGCACATGTGCAACAGCAAGGACGTCTACAGCAGTGACTTCCTTGAAAAGTCCACAGCTTAGAGCAAGCATCTGTCATCTCTTTCAGCTCATACTTATTCAATACCCTCTCCCACAGCTGCATCCCCTCCCTGGAGTGTTCACACAAGAGAATAGCTCCAGCTACAACAGACCTACAACAAGCATCTGGCCAAACAGCTTGAGCCCTCACCAAAAGTTGAAGCACATTAGGAAGGGCATTGTCCAAGTGCTTCCGAGGCATGGACACGCCTGGGGCACCGACCACCGAGCTGGAAGCCTCTCCCCTGTCTGGCCACCCTCACAGAGGGCACCCCTCAGCCTCCCTCTCTCCAAACTGGACAAACCCAAAGTCCTCAGCTGCTCCTCACAGGATATCCACACTGAAGTATGGAATTTCCACTCCATTTCCATACACAGTCATTGTAACTTGAAAGAGATGATCGCCATTTGTGAATTTTTCATCTTCTACTCAGATCCAAAGATGCAGTGCCTTGGTGCAGCTGTGATGCCACACGAGAGCTCTCATGACTGCAATGGTTCACAACCAGAGTGCAATTCTTCAGTATGCACAAAACCTGAGACACAATCAGCCAGCAATGTCCTTGTGAACTGCTTTTCTATAAATAACATAGCACATTAAATCTCTTTTTAAATCCTTTGTTAAAGGAAAAGCAACAGCTCTAGTAATAGATCCAAGGCTACAGCCTTTAAATTACTAGTTTTCACACTGGAATAATTTGAGTTTGGATGTTTTGCACCTCAATATGTGCTTGCACACCCTAAATCCTTAATTTCCAAAGATAACAAGTTTTAAATACTGTCAGCGCTTAGTGCTAGATTCCAACTGTATTCCTACAACCAACCTATCCTCCAGCAGAGATTGCTTTTCCCTATACATATCTGCCTCAGCCTTATAATCCAGAGGAAAGATGAATTCTCAATTTGGAACCACCTCTGCTACCAGCATTAATTACTTTAATTACTTTTTCCTTTTCCAAAAGCAAACAAACGGCCCCAAACCATTACTGTTGCACAGTCACCTAAAATCAATTTATATATGTGCACAAAAATTTGCCATCTTTTCCTGGGCTGCACTAAAATGAGAGAAATATTCCTGGAGTCTATGGAAAAATGGGTCTGAATGGGTCTATGGAAGAATAGGTCTGAACCTGACTTATGTTTCACTGCAAGTGAAAACTTGCCTGACTATTTAATATTTGAGTATTATGATGCCATATGTTATCAGATAAGGAGGTTCAAATTTGGTTCTTTAATCAAGGGAAGTGCTGAATAGGTGAAAACTCTACATTCTAAAACTTACCACAGTTGTTCATGGGAGCCCTAAAAATCAGGATTTATCCCTATATAATCCTCATTTAGTTGAGGTTTTTAAAGACGTCAGAATTCCACAAACTGCCTGAGATTTTAGGCCTTTCTTTTTTGTACTAAATTAGCACTATAGTTTAGACATGCTTGATTTTTCTTAAAACTAAAACTCAGAACTTTTTCAAAAATAACACAAAACATATTTTAAGCTAAATCTATTTCCAAATTCTTCTCTGAAAGACATTCAAAACCTGAATTTTTATCATTCCAATGACAAATAGAAAAACCTGCTTTTCTCTTATGGGCATTATGTAGGTATGATAAATGTTTTTCTTCCTTATATTTCAAATAAATATTATGCCCATTCCTGTAGCTGTGATTCAAAAATGGGAAAGCTTACTAGGCAGTGTCTGTAACAAGGTGATCACAGGAAATTTTAGCCTCATGTACATCAACAAACTTAAGGCAGATACAGATGTCACATAGCTGCTAGGAAAGCGCAGAACACTATAAAATTATATCCCTAAAAACCTCATGAGGAATATCCATTGCCACTTGTACATGTAAGTAAAAAACTTAATTCAATTTTTCTTAATTCAGAAAGTCCTCTGTGATTACTTAGAAAGAAATTTATGGGTACGTAATTATTTTTCTCCAACTACTCCCACGAATGGAATTTACAGTTTTAATGGTTTAATTGAAAGAGTGGACAGACCCCCCAAAATTCATTTCAGTCCCACCTAAAATAAATCTGCCAACTGAACAATGAAAAGGAAAAAAAGCCTGCTATGTCAGAAAAGCAAAATTCTTCACGTTGGTCAATCCCAAACTTTTCAGGACAAAGTAATATAAATCCTACTGTATGCTAAGAAAGTTTAGATAATATAATTCTACATTAAGAAAATTACAAATCCCTTAATTTTTATCTGTAAAAATAGTATTACTTCTGAACACTCAGGTCTAGAGATCAGATACCTTTGCTTAAATGAAGTAAAGCAATGAGGGAAGATTAGGGTTGCAAGAGGCCTTATCAGAAAAGAGAAATCCAGCCCTCAAATTTAAGGGTTCTTTTTTTTACTAACACCAGCAGGGGTTATTTCCACCTAAGTCTTTAGAAGTATGAGGTAGAAAAAAGAAAAACAAGTCCTGCACTTTGAATTTCTGATGCATTCCTACATTTACAAATATCAACGTAACAAAGAAATGAAGTGTAACAGATACACTGTTAAAATACAGTGTCTGAAAGCCACCTTAAAAGACTTTTTAGGTGATCTGCCACTTACAAGACACTTAAAGGTAGATTTAGTCCACGTGACTTAAAATTTAGTCTGTAGCCTGAGACTTGGAGTGTACTGGGGGAAAGCCCTACACAAAAACAAACAAAAAACCCAGCTGAAAAAGTTCTGAATGTCAAGACCAGTTTAACAAGAATTTTCATCCTTCATTATTATGACCAAATTAGTTTTCCATGAGCAGAAAGGAGTTTCCTGTAAGGGCACTTGAGCATGAAGCACTGCACAGATGGACAGCAGCAGATTACACCAGACATGAGGATATCGGGCCCTGCACACACAAACCACACCTCATGCACCTGAACATGGGCAGGAAGGTGCTGTGAACTTTACATGTAAGGACTGACAGAAAATGTGTTTCCATCATACCATGATTTTTTTTCCATTTTATGTTCCAAGCTTTCCTGGAAGCTGGGTTTTCAGCAGGAACCCAGCCAAACGCTCAGAGAGACACCACACTTAGATATCTACCTCAGCAGTTCTGTAAAGATTTGGGGAGCTATTGCCCTGAAGACTGCAATCCAATTGCTTCTCTGGACCAGAAATATGCTTCATAGCATAACTGCATCTTGACACCTCTAAATCTGTGTGGTTGTCATCAGCCTGAGACTATAGAAGCAGATAACAGTGCCTAGACAGCAGGTACTCTTCACCAAGCTCTGGCAGTAGTTGTCACATGGAAGGAAATGTGAAGGAGCTGGCCCAAGAGCCCATGGTGCTCAAAGACATGCAGAAAAACAGTCAAGGAGCTCCTAATTAATTGCAAAAGGACTGAAAGTGCACTGGGAGCTCTAGTGAGGCACAGTCTGATCACTGTGTCTCCAAATCCTTACAGAGGTTTCTGTGTGAACATGACAGAAGCAAATGCGTCACCTAGTATGCTCAGTTTTTAACCATTCCTGGTAGGGTCAAACTGGTAGGAAACCTTAAACTTTATTATAGCAATGGTCAGAGAAAGATTTGGATAAAAACAAATCCAAAGGCGACAGACTCTATTTAAATGCCAATTGTCTCAATGTAGTGTTCACATGACCCACCCACCACCTCAGCTAAGCTAAAGTAAAACACCATCTCAACTTCAGTGTCCCAGATTAACAGCAGAAACTGCTTACTGGTGGAACTATTCACACAGACACACTGAGGCACAGAGCACATAAATTTATCTCCTGTATTTAACTGACTTCCTTTCAACATATTCTTAAGAATCTCCTTAAAAGGCTACTGTTCATTGAGCATCCAAGCATCACCTGTTTGAACACTACTTAGATTTTCTTCTTTCATATCCTACCAGCATGAGGATCACTACTGCACTCAACAGACACTATCTGCCCTGCAGTCTGTGTTTGAGGATGGTCAGCAGTCTGCTTCCAGTACTAGGGAGTGAGAAACTGTGAACCCCTGAAGGAAAAACAAGGAAGTAATTAAAACACTTGCATCAACATTTACTTTAGACAGTCAAGCCATGGATGTGGAGGCACTCAGATCATGGTTATATATTCAAAAAATACATGTGGAAATGCAAAATCTGAAGGACAGAAAGGCAAACAGCCAGGAAGTGCTGAGAACAAAAACTATTAAGCAGGTCTACTGAAACAGGTGTTCAAGCACTGTGACAAAAACTACCCAAAGTTCCACTAAAATGCTGCAGTAAGGTGGCAAAAGGTGCATTCACAGTGTGCAATTGATAGGCAAAAAGAATTGCTAAAACAGAAAAGAAAAATTGCTTATGAAACTAGAGTCTCCTGACAAAAACCAAAGCTGCAGGCAGAACTCATCATGACACTATCCCAGAGCAGAAAGGTGGGCTCAGGCAGTGAGGTATCAAGAGGACACAATCAACCCTATTACAGAGATCAGAACTCCTGAAATATTTAAAGAACAGATTTATAGAAAGTGATTTAGGTGCCTGAAGATTCTGAGAGATTTTCAGGAATACTTCAACACCTAACTCCATTTATAGTAACAGATACTAGGCATCCACACACCTCTGAAAAATCACACGGGATATGCCACGACTAAAAGATTCTGGATAATGTTTGAAAATTTGGCCATGTACAATTTGGCGTTGGAAGCAGAAGAGCAAAGAACTCACAGCCAGGATTTCCAAACATCTGGGCTTGAGAACTACTCCAAGGGTTGTCCTGTTGGCAACAACACCGATTTGGTGCAGGGAAGGAATGTGCAGGGAAGGAAGGCAGGCCCCTGCTGCTCCTCTGAACTAATTCTAAAATCCCCTTTTGTGGCGACCCTTATGCCCCATCGTTAAGGATATCACCAGCACCACACACCACTGCCAGTGCTGCAGTGCAGGGAGGGCTCAGACGGGTCAGGCAGGTGAGGGGAAAGATGACGGAAGGAGAAGGCAGGTACAAATAGGTGCAAGTAGGTGCAGGCAGGAGCAAACAGGTGAAGCTGCAAGCAGGTGGAGGCAGGAGAATGGCGGCAGCTGGAACCAGACCTCGAAGGGGCCATCCCCACAGCCAAACTACGGCCAAGCTCTGCTGCCTGCTTGGCCAGCACAGCTCCTGGCCGTGACCCGGGGCTGGCAGGGCCGTGACCCGGGCTAACAGGGCCGTGACCTGGGGGTGGCACGGCTCTGATCCCGGGGGGGGGTTGCAGGGTGGTGATCCCGGGACTGGCAAGGCTCTGCCTCGGGGCTGGCAGGGCTGTGATCCCGCTAGGCACGGCTGTGACCCCGGCGGGACCAGCGCCGCTCCGGCCGGCCTGCCCCGGCCCGCCGCCGCTCCCCGCCCGCCGGCGCGGCCTCACCCGGATGTGGATCCGGCCGCCCCCCCTCCCCGCGGCCGGGGTCACCTTGATGTCTCCGAGATGAATTGTCTGTCCCCAGGCTGGGTTGTCTCACCTTGTGTAAACGCAACTGATGGCGTCAGATAACTTCTACAATACGAGTTGCTTAATGAAGGAAACAACCTTGTGTTTGGAGCATTGCGTAAGATTGCATCACCGGATAAATATGCATTAGGTAGGCGGAGAGCATGGATTAGATAGGCGGGTCCGTGTGAGTTTTGCTTTATAAAAGATGCAAGTTGTTACCACCTGAGTGTGGTTTGTGGAAAGCCCCGTCGCGAGCTTTTTAGAGAATAAACAGTATTTATTCTGTAAACTTTCTAAACCGCTCTGTCAGTGTTTAGGGAGCTATTAAAGTCGGGAACAGCCCCTGCAGCGCCGGGCGCTGCTGCTCATCCCGGCCGGGCTTGGGGCCGCCCCCCTGCTCTGTCCCTGCTGGGGGCCGCTGGCGTCACGGCTGGAATCACCGCTGGAATCACCGCTGGAGCAGCCCCGGCTCTCGAGGGAGCCTCTGCCCCTTGCCCTGTGGTTCCCGGTCCATGTTCGCTCACCCAGCCCGGCTCGGTGCGTGGCAGAGACCAGCGGCGTCCCTTCAGTGTCATCACAGGATCCTGAGGGTTGGAAGAGACCTCTGGAGATCGTCCAGTCCAACCTCAGGGTCATGCAGAGCAGGTGGCACAGAGGTGGGTTTGGAATGTCTCCAGAGAGGGAGAATTAACACCCTGTGCAGCTGTTCCAGTGCTCTGCCATCCTCAATGGGAAGAACTTCATGTTGAGATAAAACTTCTCATGTTTTAGTTTATGGCCATTGCTCCTCATACAGTCAATGGGTACCACTAGAAAGAATCTGGTCCCTCCTCTTGGCACTCCTTTGAGATATTTATCCCCGTTAATGAGGTCCTTTCTCAGTCCTCTCTTCTCTAGACTAAACAGCCCCAGCTCCTGCAGTCTCTTCTCATCAGAGACCTGCTCCACACTCATCACCTTTGTGGTCTTTCTTCAGTACCTCCTTGTCTTTCTGGTACTGAGAAGCATGGAAATGAATCAGGACCTGGCAGGACAGTGAGGATCGTGCCAGCCCAGGGCTGGGCACAAGGAGATAAATGCCCATTTGTGCCATTCTCTGAGAGGACGTGGCATAATGAGGCCAAAGTAAGGGCAAGCGGCCGAGTTGTGAATGACACATTGTGATGGACTGGGAAAACAATGGGTTAATTTCACTACCGAACCTCTTTTGTGAACAGAACAATGTCAGTATCTAGTAGATAGATACTTAATGAGCAGTATATTAAAGGTCATAGAATGAAAAAGTTGTAACATTATGCCA
Organism: Rhabdornis inornatus; assembly: GCA_013397075.1. Lineage (NCBI taxonomy): Eukaryota > Metazoa > Chordata > Aves > Passeriformes > Rhabdornithidae > Rhabdornis > Rhabdornis inornatus. The sequence continues at coordinate 174,580 of VWZS01005085.1, forward strand.
CTGGAACAGTACCTTGCAGCAGTTTTCCTGCTCTGTACATGAAGAAACAGAAGATCACAGAATTAAAGACTGGTTTGACTTGCAAAGGATCTTAAAGCTCACTCAGTTCTCATCCTGCCCTGGGCATGGACACCTTTCCACTACCCCAGACTGCTCCAAACCCTGTCCAACCTGGCCTTGGACATTTCCAGGGATGAGGCAGCCACAGCTTCTCTTGGCAACCTGTGCCAGGGCCTCACCAAAATATTATTAAAAAATGAGGATGTATTATGGTGTAAGTTTTGTGTCCCATTACACCTGACTGCAGTGTTCCCAAAGGTAGCTATTGAATGCGATTTTTTGGTGAGGTAAATAGCATACAACTTTATCAGTCTTTTAAGATATAGCATGAAAAAAAAAGCTTGTGACTGTGTGCCTGAGCACTATAAAATTAGACAGTTTGATGGAAGTTTCTGAAACATTCATATTCAGCAGACAAAACCAGCAATTAAGGGCTTGTTTTCTGCATTAGTTAATCTTCTACTGCAGTATTATCCCAGCTAAAGACCTTTATATAAGTCAGATGGTAGGATTTCTTCTTGAATGTAAAGGGGGGGGAAAAATCTCCCAGGAAAAGCCTTCTCAATATTCTATATAATGTTGGTACATTCAATAGATTTTATAAAGTTTTAGTCAGTAGTTATTTGGTGGGTTTCTGTAATGCTAAAAGTGAATGTTCAGATTCTCAGAACTTCAGGAGGTTCTTTCCAGGATGGTGTTGAAACTTGCTCTGAGGCCTGGAGTGCCTGCTCCTGTTTTGTCAATAAACTGAAGATTTCACTTCTTTTTACTATAGAAAATATATTATTCTCTTTGTAGAGATTAATGTAAATTTGGATTATTGAAGGCAGTAATCCTTAAGTATGTTACATTTATCATCAATGTATTCTTGTATTGCATCTCTTTAGCATGTTCCTTTTCTGTTTTAGAAATTGCTGTACTGTTTTTGCAGAAGGAATAAATGTATTCTGGGCAAAAAGCCAAGAAAAAGTAACTCTTACCAAGCCAAATTAGATTGTTACAATTTCACTGGGTCTTTAAAGCACAGCTGTGTCTTTTGGCTTGTTAGAGTCGGTATTTAGTACGCATAACTTTACACTTTTCATATCTGAAGAAAAATGTCCCCTCAAAATGTAGACTCCTCTAATTACCTCATTTTCTCCATTTTGAAATTTAGTAGAAGTAAATGTATTCCTTGTTACAATCTATTGTTATTATTCCTGAGTTTAGTTAATCGTTTATAATGGCCATTATCAGATTTCTCTTACTTTTTTTTCATGTCAGAATTTGGTAGATGGGAAAAATGAAAGCACTTATGTTTTGATTTTCCACTGAAGTGGCTGCATTAATTTTGTATCTTCTATCCTTGATTTATATACCAGCAGCACAAGAGGAAAGTGTGCCTAGTATACTAGAATTGTTCCAAAAGAGAATTAAAATATTAAGGGGTTTTGTGTATGATTATGTTTAGCTTGTCCAAAAATGCATTTCAACATCTCTTCCACACAATTTAGATCTTTGTAACACAGGCCTCTATCTTTGGTAGGGGTTTTTTGTTTTTTTGTTTGTTGGGGTTTTTTAAGGCTATAATTTTCAAAATATCTGTATTTTTGGTTTCCTTGGGGTCTGATGTGGTTTTGTTTTGATAATCATCTTCCCATCTTCCCTACTGAGTTGCCATGCTGTAGTCCTTGAAACAAGCTGGTCTTGGTGAATCTGCTTTGATTTTTACTTCATCTGACCTGTCTCAAGGCACCCATAAGCTCATTTTGAAAATCTTTCTGGATAATGCCTCTTATATTTTAGGAGTATTTCCTGTTATATGCACCCTAAGGAAATAGAGCCAAAATTTTCTTGCTGTCTAGTACTGCTTTTCATTGAATACCCCAATTTCGTCAGACTATCAGTAGAAATTGTTGGCATTTTTTCCAAAGCAATATCAGTTCTCAACAGCCACCTATATTTTGGGAAACTGAAGGGCAAAGATGCAAAACAGAAATGAGCAAATCCATTTGTCTCAGCCTCAGACTCATTCTTTGAAGTGGACAATTTAATAAGTGCAAATTCAGCAAGTAGAGGAAAAAGCAAGAGGAGGAAACACATTGCAAACTATACACTGATTTCAACTTTTAAAAGGTATCAGGAAGAAGAAGCTGTATAGGAGGCTAGTATTTTTACATGTATTTTTACATATAGTAAATTTTTACATTTTTACACGTAGCTTGTATGTACCTGTATTTTAACATATAGTAAATAGCAAAAGGCTGATTGTTTATATTTTTAGCTGAACTCAGCTTTAAACTATGTTCCTCTCTAGAGCTTTATGAAATATGAAAAAGACCTTTCATAATACTGAAAAACAGAAGGTCCAGTATAATTGCACCCAAAATAGTTTGAACCAATCTAAGACCAAAAAACATCTTAATTTGGACTGAATGTTATTGTTTTGTCTCCTAGAGAGCAAAGTTTATAGAGATTCCTGTCAGTTCTGGAACTTTTTTTTAAAATCCATTCGGCCTTACATGGTAACTCTGGATGGTTATAAATAGGTGGGTGATACCCCCCTCATTTGAGCATTTTTGTGTGGTATGAAGCCAGTCATATTTGTGGGTCTTTCAAAGGAAACAATGTTTATAATGCTGTTGGACTGGAGGCTTTTTAAAATCCTAGTAGAGAAATAATCAAAACTGCTGAACAAGCATGATTTATAAAGTAGATATGGATTGATTTACCGGTATTAAATGCCATTATTAACCTACAGGGCTGACTTCCTTACTGAGGGAAGTTGGTGATAGAACACAACAAAATGAATATTTATTTTTCTTACCCTGAAGCAGATGGAGAAAACGGGGTGTGGGACAGTGAGATTCTTTATATGAAAGATAACCACTATTTTTGTTTTTCAAATACATCCAAGGCTTAGGGAATCTAAAGTCTTTGTGAGCCATTGTTTTTGGTGATCAGCAGGGAAGAAGGAACCTAGTTCATCTTGTTGCCAAACTACCATTTCCATGACAAGAACCAACATCCTCTCTCATTCTTGTGGCCACTATTAGGAGCAAGGTCCAGTCAGTTTGAAAGGGCAGGAGAAGAAAATGCTGTGTTAACTGTGAATGTAGCCATCATGTGTAGGATGATTTAGTCTGTTTCAACTTAAATCTTTGATTCTTCCCTGTTGAGGTACCCACCTACTTCAGTCCTCACAACTGGCAATAAAGCAAAAAATGTATTTGTTGCTAGACCACAGTCCAGCTTAGAAAAATTCTGCCACCGTTTTCTACCCACTAAAAAACCCACAGTCAAGGCGTACTATAACTTGTTTGCCTTCTAGGGTGTTATAGGAAAAAACATAGTATAGAAATCATTGTCATTTCCTTTTGAGAAAATTTACTAAAAGTGGACAGTTAAAACTCCTGCTGTAAAACAAAACCCACTGTAGAGTAGTGTTTCCCCTCTACCTATTATAATGTATTTCTCCTTTAGATGACAGTAGCAGAACCCAGCGTGGTTTTTCTTTTTCCTGTTTACAGAATCTGTTTATTGGCAGAAATGCCAAGGTTTCTGCAGCTTCACCAAGAATCCCTCTGGTGACATGTTGTACTGTTCCTGCCATCTTGAGTCATGCAGTCCTGTCCTTGCAGCCAATTAGTAGTATCTGTCTAAATAGCCTTCTCTAATTATCACAGCTTTTGTGCATCTAAATAAACACTGTACTAGGTGGCTTGTTTCTTTTCTGGGTTGCATGTTTTTGTTTTAAATATTGGATCCTGCTGTTTTTTAAGTCCTGTGGAAGTACTTTTGAATTTGTGATCAGTGATCTATTTTTCAGCTACCTTTTTTTCCTGGTTTAATTGATTTATATGTTAAGTGCATTTGTATAAGCAGCAATGCTACACTGGAGACATCTTTGTGAAATCATTTTAAAAGGTTTAAGAAAGAATTTTGATTTACAAGCACAATTTTTTAAAATCAGCTTTTGCTTAAACCTGCAAGAGCAATTTATGAATGGTACTCTTACTTCAAGTAGTATTTTCCTACAGTATTTTAGCTTCCCTTATTTAATGTCAAAATAAATAAATATTTGAGTACAGAGAAATTCTAAGGTAAACAATATTGCACAAAGAAGTCACCTAGTTCATCACAGAAAACTGCCCAAGTGCTGGGAGAATGGTTTAGCTGTGAGGAAATGTCCAAGTAGTTCTTTTTAAAGCCATTATGAACATACTTGGGGCACTTAAAATCAGCCAAGCCTCACCAACAAGAGCTAGGTCTGGATTCTTCAGCTGGCAGCTCATGTGCACATATTTTGTGGGCATTTGAAAGAGTGGACAAATAAGGTTCATAAATTCTCTCAACACCAAGGTTAAGAAATGTGAACTTTACCCAGAAGAAATAGTTTTGGAGGACAAAAGTATTGCCACTTGAAAACAATTCTGTTTTCACACTTGGCTTTCTTAGAGCTTCAGTCTTCAAGGCTTCTATGGGTTGCACTGAAATACGACTTAATTTCTGACATCATCAGCATCTTCTCCACAATGTTGTGGAAATACATGAAGTTAATACATGAATACGTGTTGTGGGTTAATGTCCAGTAGCAGAGAAATTCAATGGGCCAAAAGTGTTCCTCTTTCTAAGTTTTTCCTGTGTTGTTGTTTTTATGCATTTATTTTAATTTTAAATACATACTTGAAAAGAAAATGACAGGCTTTGCAGCACTACTGGATTTATCCCATCAATGCAGTTTTGTGGAGACTAACTCAACAAATAAGAGAGAGTTAAATGATTCCACTTCCTTACATTTAGTACCTCTACTCAAGAGTACCTGTATTTGAAAGATAGAGCTTGATCTTAAGAATTTTGGTCAATTTATAATTTTAGTCAATTTATAATAATAAGTTTGCTGTGTGGATAGTAATGACTTGAAATGGACATTAAGTAATCTAGGAAGTCATGCAGTCCGTCCTGAACTACCCTTAAGCAGGATCTGGCACAATTTCCTCCAAGATACAGAAATCCAGAGCTGAATGTCAGGATTTCTAGAATCTCAGAAATGTCAGGTAAATGATCCAACAGCTAAAAAGGTGGGTGTAAAATTTTCCAGAGGACTTGCATGAGCAACTGCTGCAGTTACTCAGGGGACGAGCTGGAACCCCAAAGAAGGACAAATACTATTGTTTTGGGACAGCTGCTTAGAATTGTATGTCCTACTGTGCGAAGCATGACTAGTACAGTAGTTGCACCAGATGCAGTGCCACATTATTCAGTCCTGGAATCCTCTCTGACCAAACTTGCTGGAACCAGGTACTGCCTCAGATTGTTCGGTATATTAGCTTGCAATTCCTTATGAGTGTCTTAATATCCACTGTTAAAAATAGCTTGCGGTAAGACCTAAAAATCTTCAGACTGTGTCTGAATGCAATCCTGGAGTTATTTATAACTGCCTATGAATTTGTTATGTTTGAGACAGATGCAGGCAAACAGCCAGAAAGTTTCTGGAGGAAAAAAAATCCTCCATTAGTTCTCGTTGTAGAAAGCATGCACCTTTTGTGAGACCTGGACTTTGTCAGCAGCGGTGGCTGCAGCCATCACTGTTGGACAGCTCTTAGCCAGGGAATGGCATTCCTTCCACTGGCAGTCAGAGGGGACTGACCATTCCTTTCTCCAGCAGTAATCCGACTGTGCTGGGCCATCACACCACCAGGAATGTCGTATCTGTGTCTACATATAGTCAAAGATCAAGCTTGAAATTACAGAACTAAAAGGAAATCATATTCCTGTTCCACTCCTCTTTCCTGAATGAAGACATATTTTTGCCTTCTCTTCACGCTAAATTTTAGGGAGGATGATTAAGCACGTGGTCCTTTTTGGAGGGATAACATCATAGTAATAACTGTCAAGGAAATAGGTGATTACCGTTCTGATCTTGATTATTCATTCATACACTAGAGGCTTGTTTTGCTATTTAAAGCACTTCCAAGTAATTCAGCTGCTATGCAAAAATTTAATTGAAACCATAAAAAGGTAGTTTGACTAGCTATTTTTCTTGAAAATAGGTAAATGTTTGCTAATGTGCAAGTGAATCAGAGAAAGCTCCTGTCAAGCAAAAAATTATCAGTAGCATTGGAGACGTTTGATACTCATAAATTACATTGTCACACAGGGAAAATGGATGAAAAAGACACTCCTAATGATTCTTTAAAAAAAAAGTTCATTGGGCAAACCCGGAAATTGCTAAGCAGGTTATAAGTGCTATCAACTCTTAGTAGTTCTAGAGGGAAAATCATCTGTTGATGCAACTGTCAAGATAGTGCCACTTCAAAAAAACCCCCATCCAACGTAAAACCCTGTTAACCATTTAGCAAGTATTTTAATTACAAAAGAAGTAAAATATTTGCTAAAAGCTAAGATTCGTGTGTCTAATCCTCAAAAACATTAACATAACATCCTCGTAACTTCAGAAATGAACCTCTACTCATGATCTGCCAGTGATACTTGAAATGCTTGGCAATTATTTTTACCAAAAACAAGCAATTAAAAAATGGATTGTTGGCTTTCTGGTGAGATATTTCAGTAGGCAAATTGTGGGCCACTACTGTTGGTGGTTTTCATGAACTAACATTTTCATTTCACAATGAGCAAAGGAACATTCCTGATAGGAGCTGCAGATGTATTCATGGCACCAGAAAGTTGTGTCCCAATGTTTTGTGTTTTTGTACCCATTAAGGTCATAGAATCATAGAATGGTTTGGGTTGGAAGGGACCTTAAAGATCATTTATTTCCAAACCCTCTGCCGTGGGCAGCATTAGTTGCATAGAATTACTCTGGGCAGTCAAGGAATTTATGAGAAAGTATTGAACACCTGGAATGGTTACAATCTCTCAGTTTACTTGCAAGATGTTTGTGAAACAACTTATGCATATAGACAAAATTTTCATTTTTCAGTTGCTCCAAAGATTATTAATCCTTTAAAGTAGTGGAAACATCTGCCTTTTTGAAAATATGCATTAAGGAATGTGTCCACATGTTAAAAACATTAGATGAATGCTCAGAAAATTACTCAGAAGAGTTTTGACCTTAATCCATTAATCCATATTTTAGTACACTATGTACATTAGAAATAACATTATTTACTAGCATAGTATAATGGAATATCACACCAGTATATTGTTTGCATGAGTGAAGAAAGCAAAAACGTATTTCCAAACTTGAAGATTTCATGATTTAAACAAGGGTCTTGGAGAAGCAGTTGTACTAGAAAAGATCTGGGAGTTCTGGTGGACAAGAAATTGAACATAAGCCAACAGTAGGCTCTTGTGGCAAGAATGTTAGTTTCTAGTGTAGCAAACACTTTACTTTTTCTTTTGTAATTAAAATACTTGCTTAATGGTCAACAGGGTTGTTTTCTTTTTCTTTTTTTTTTTTTTTGAAGTGGCAATAGCTTGATAGCTACATCAACTCATCACTAGCAACTGGGTATCGTCAGCAGCTTGAGGCATTCTGAAAAAAGGACTGTGCTAGCTGCTCCTGCTGACACTCAGCAGGTACTTTTCTGTTCTGTGGATTATGATCTAAGTATTAGGAAGGACACCCCTGAAGTTCCCTTCAGTGTGTCAAAACACTGCTTTCTTTGCAGCTGTGTGTGGAAAATTTCTTCTTCCAATGCCCCTAAGTAAATAATCCAGCATAGTGGTTTTGTGGCCTATAGCTGAGATGGAAACAAGACTTCAGTCTTATATACAAGAGAATCAGATCTTATAACACATAATCACCTCAAACACTCAGTTACTATCAAATGTCTGTGTATTGCTAAAGGAAGGGGATTTCTGCTCATTTGTTAGAGAATGAATGAATGACTCTATTGTTAATTAGAATCAGATTGCAAAAAGTGTTTGCATTTCTGTGAACAAACTTCAGTTTGAAAAGTGGCTGTTCAGTCTTGCCCATGGTTTTGTGCGCATACTTTCTGAAGTCAGCAAGTGTTGGCGAGCACTGTAGTGCATAAATGACACTTGCATGTGTCTAGGGGCAACATTGACCCCCCTGGCTGTAGGGCCTGCCACCACCTAACTCTTCACATTCCATAGACACTGAAGGGATAAACCCAGTTCATGTTCTTAAAAGTGCCTATGCTTTTTAAAATTCATCATTAGTAGTGTTCTTCTACCTAGCTTGTACACTTATTTATAAAGAAAGATGTGATATCCCAGGCAATGTACATTTTCTATAATCTCTGGTTTACTTTGTGATGGTTTTCAATTTATCGTGGTATCCTAACTAGGTTTATAGAGAATTCATTTGCAGTCATGCCAAGGAAATTAGGAAATGCATGTAGGATAAGAATTTTCACCAGATAATTGTTTAAATACCTGTTTTCTATAGTATGATACCTATTCTCTTTTATTTGACCTTCTAGTATGTCCATATTTTTGTGTTTCACAGAGATATGAAAGACCTGAAAGGTGCAGCCCCCCTGGAGTTGTGCACAGGCTGCCCCCATAGCTTATGTTTACTCATCCTGAGCTCAAACACTTAGGAAATTTTCACAGTAAAATTTTGGATTTCCCAGTTTTTCCATATGTGCTGCACCTTTAGTGACAGACCCCACACGTGTGCTAACCACTGCAAACATCTGCATTACACCTGTGCAGTCAACAGGGTTTGCTCTACAGGAGCTGCAGTCTGAGCTGCAGGAGTTGCAGTCTGCAACTGAAGTTTGTGTAGGATCCACAGCTGTGGCAGTGGGATTCCCAAAATTCTCCTTCTTGTTAGGGTCCTTCTTGTTAGGTTGGGGCCTGTGGTCTGACACCCTGAGTCCATTGTGGAGGATATGGTCTAACTTATCTATTTCACTTGTGGTCCTGCCAGTGAATTACAGGGGCTCAAAAATTACATCATGTAGATTATATCCACACTGCTTTCCATGGAACAGGCATGTGTCTCCCTGCAGGGCTGGTTGACGTTGAGGATTTGTATGAACAAATATTAAATTTTCACTTTTTAATCTCGTATTCTTCTGTTGCATCCAGATCAGAATCATATTCCCTCTGTGGCCTTCTTTGTTTGGTAGTTAGAGGAAAACTTTTTCTTCCTTTAAATATTTCCAGAAATTTTACTTTTCTCCTAGGCTCATATAATTCTCTTCTATATTGTAATTCACTAACCCGCTTCATGTAAGGGCTACGTAATCCCATAAAGACTCCCTCAGGAGGCACAAGTGTGTTTCATGCCTCACAGATTTTTAATAGAACTCTGAGAATATGTTGCTATTGAGTCATGGTGGAAGGACATGTCAAGCTGATACGGTTTTTGGAGGACTGGAGCCAGGGCAAATTAATTCAGTCTTGCCCGTTGCCTTCTGTAACAATAGAGCTGAATCATAAATCAGACCCCAATTCTCTGTTCATGTTCCTTCTCCAACACAGTTTCCCTGCCACTGAGCATGGTGGTATATGCTGAAGCTGAGTCTGAACATGCATGCACACACAGACAATAAAGCTGTTGCAGAAACTACATTTTAAACTTGGAATTGTGCACACATGACAGTGCAGGTGTATCCCAAGGAACCAGCGAAGCTCATGCTCTAGTACAGGCTCTGCTGACAGAAAACATCCTTTATTCAGGAGATGGCTGTCATTCTGAAGTCCACTGACACATTTCAGGTCTACTGCTTTGTTCTAGCAGGCATTGTAAGAAGCCATGAGAGTAATTATGTGGTACTGATAGAATCTTTCCAGCTTCAGGAACACAGGACCAAACCTGTTCTTGGTTTTGGGAAGGGATTCATTCTCAGGGATTCCATTTTGTTAAGGGTGGGTTGGTTTTGGCTTTACTCCAACAAATATCCTGAGGTTTGACTGAAGTAAAAAAATCACTCTTTTTTTTTTTAAAAAAAAAGCATGTTCATTAAGTACATTCTTTTGAAACAAATGTTAAGACTTACATCAACACTGCCAGTTACGATTTTTTTTGTACAGCAAATATGAAATGAAAGAAGAAAACTCCCGTGAATGATGTGTAGACAGTGTCTGGTTGTGACAGACTGGCAGTGGCAGTCATGGCTCCTTATCAGGGATTTGAAAGGAAGGGAATTATCAAATTTTGATAGTCATACTAGGGACATCCCCAGATAACATTCAAATGCAGTGGTTTTAGTGGGAAAGTGCTTATGGGTTCCAGAAATGGATAATAATCTTACTCTACTGAAACTGGAAAACCTTCAAATCATTCATGTTCTGTATTTTTACTTATATTTAATATTATTTCTTTTTTTTTCTCATTTTTGTTTTTGTTTTTTAAAGCTGGGTAGTTGAAAGAGGCCTTTCCTTTCACATAAAAGCAAATATCCTGCCCATAATCCCAAAAAAGATGCTCTTCTTCTAAGTAAAGCCAATAAATGGAGCAAGGCATTTGTGAAACAGGCAAGTGGTAGCTGCTGTTTTTCTATTTTTGGTTTGTCTTATCAGTATGGAACTTGGATAATATTAATTATGATGAATTAGTGATCACCTGATTATGCTGCCCTGATCAACCTGAACTATCAGTGGTTTAGCAGTAAATAACATGGTGCTGTAATAATAATGATTGTATCTACCTACACTTCGCAACATTTATTTACTGTATCTTTCCCTTCCAAATTACTTTTAAGTCAATGCCGTTGTCATAGGCAGAAAAGGAAACATTTAATGTGTGGCTATGGGTGTGCCACAATAAAGATATTTCATATTGTTGGACCATTCTCTAAGTAAACTTCAGGGGTTTTGAATTTAATCAAAGTAAATAATAAAATATGTTGCCACAACACTAGTAAAATAGCTTCTTTTTTTTCAATTGGAAGGGAAATATTCTTATGCTAAAAAGAGGTATACTGTTATTCATACTGCATTTGACATTATTTGTTTATAATTGCTTTCCTTGATTGCTTCTACAAGGCTTTCAGAGAGCAGTAAAAGAGAAAAACACTATCAAAATATGGTTATGAATCATTATATTTAACTACTAGTATTTCAAGTCCATTCTAGAAACACATTGAATTTCATTCAGTTTTCCACATGGCACATTTAGAGTTTTGTTTCTCCTGGAAAACAAAATAATCAGGCAGTTTGTTAAATGTTTTAAAACAAATCTGAATTGCAGTTTCCTTTTCTGAACCCATTTTGTATTTTCAGTGAAGTGTTATCAAGTTACATTTCATTTTGGATGCATGAAAACAAATTTAACAACTGCTTTCTACCAAAATAAACAGCAGTAGAGGTGATTTGTCATGGAATTATCTACTTAGCCCATGCTGTTATCTGTGTAGAAGATGTGTCTGAATGGCTTCCGTAGAGCTTGAGAATGCAGCATTTGTCTGCAAATATTTTAGTTGGGGTTTTAATTGAATATAAACACGAACTGCATGAACTTTGGCACTGGAAGGACTCCTGAGAAAAAGCAAGCACCAGGCATATAAAAGTGTAAGTGCTCGTATATTGTGAGGATATTGCATCAAAGCTGTCGCTTGGTAAGCAGATCAGCCTTTCACTTCTGTCTCAGAAACCAACAGGATGCTATCTAAGTGTGTTTAGCCAGCTGAAAGCTATCAGAGGGTTCCTCCAAACAAACATTGTTTGAATTAATACGTTATTTCCAAACCAGTTACATTGGCAAGGTATAAGGTAACATGTGGTTTAGAAAAATAAACCTAAATAAAATGAAAACAGAAGCAGCAGAAACTCTGTTTGAGCCTTCTATGAACTGTGTGTGGATTTCATCTCACATGGCAAATGACCGAAAATTAGAAGCAATATTCTGAGGAGAAAAGGTCAAAACACACAGGGAAAATTTTAATATAGTGGAAGCACCCATTAAGTCTGAGTTAAGTGTGGAAGTATACATTTGGTAGCATGTCAGTGAAATTGCTGTACCTTGTTATATAGGTATTTTTCAGTTCTCGTGGTACTGCTGGCACCTGTTTAAACAAATTTCCCTTACGTTTGAGATGTGATCCAAAGGCCAACAATGTCCATGGATCATTTCTGTGATTCCTAATGGCCAAAGGTGAAGATTTGGAGAAGCTGAGAGTATTTTTTGTAGATCAAGGATGACTGGCAGTCAGGCTAGACTACAGACACCTGGGTTCCCTGCAGGTTCTCCAGTCCTGCCTTTTTCAGCTTTGGTTCAAGGTGTTCTCTGATAAAGCACTTGTTGATCAGACACTGCTCATGCTGGTAGCCCTGAGTTATGAATAAAACAGGACTGTGAAAGTGACAAGAAATTGCCTAAATGCAGATTAAAATTTGTTTTGTTTTGTTTTGTTTTGTTTTGTTTTGTTTTGTTTTGTTTTGTTTTGTTTTGTTTTGTTTTGTTTTTAACCTGAAAACATGGTGAGGATCCTGATAGGTGAGGTTTAGGGATAACTGGGAAATGAATCCACAAGGCCACTTTTCTTTCAAGATACTTTTTCTATACAAATGTAGCTCATTCAGAAAGATCTGATCTTTGGAACTGCAGCTTGCAGGATCAAACAAGTAAATAGTGCAAGAATGGGAGATGAAAAATATGACACACCTCCCTTTCTTATATAAAAGAATATTAATGTGGGAGAGGTTAATGGAACAAGAACTTTTACTGGACTTAACTGATTTTCTGTTTGCATGTGAACTCACATTGTCAGTAAACGTTAATTTCTAAAACCTGTACAAATACTTACATTTTGAAAGGTTCACTGAAAATAATTTATATACTCTGAAAGTTGCTACTAATTTTTATTTTTAAGAAAATCACATTACTTTAGTATTTTTAATTTGGTGGAATCTGTCAGTCAATTACTTGATATCTTCAGCATTCAGTAGATACCAGAGCTCAGTTGCTGGTAAATATATAAAAGCATGTTTGTCAAGAACAAGGCACAGTGTGGGATTCAGGGCCTTTTTTGATTTTAATTATTTCTATTAGTCTACAAAGTTTTCCTGTTCTCCATTACTTTAGGAAATACGTTTCTTTTCATGGCCATGAAAGTAGACAATACAGGTGGACCCTCAAAATGATTTATAAGAAACCAGCTGTTAATAAGAAGGAATTGTATTTTGTGTTCTTAATTCACAGACACAAACAAACCAAATGGATATTTATTGTTTTTTAAAACACCTTAATCTTCTCCATATAACATCTCCTACTGCAAAGCTGTTTCCAGAAATTATCTGGATCCCTTGATGAGAGACTGTGCTTTAACATTCTTGAAATATTAAAATTTATTGTTATGTGTTTAATCTGTTGAGTTAAAAAAATGCTTCTTTCCACTATAAAGAAATCAAATCAGTGAAAATATGTTTTATCTCATTTTGGTTTGTTTCTGAATAATATTTCTTGTTTCGTAACAGCACGAACTAGTAGGGGATTAGGGAAAAAAGGCTGAGAGAGCAATTAAAATAAACAAAGAAGGAATAGGTGTAAAGTTGTGTAACCTAATTTCCTTTATGCCCCTTTAGGTCTATTTGGAGTTACACAGCAGATACCGGAGGGGACTGACCCCTCAACTTGTGATTTTCTCTAGCCTTTATTCTGAACTAAAGTCTAGAAGGAGCTCAAGGTTTGTTTGAATTTATCTGTATTTATCTGAAGAGTCTTTTACTGTCCAAGCTGTAGGCATGCCACTTCCTTTCCATGAAACATTTCTCCCCCTGGAATCAGAGGAGTTCAAATTCACTGGATAGAAATATGTGTTCAATAAATTTTCATTGGAGCTGTCCTTGGGAAAAATCTTAGTGTAAATTAGTATCAGAGGGCTAAGGGAATATATTTCCCCTTATCCTTCCAGATCCTACCTCCTTTATTTTTTGTACTTTTAGTCTTAAAAGAGCTCTCTTGTTGATAGCATGATCTCCTGAGGAAACCAGTGATCACAAGATGAGAAAACCCAGGAAATGACAAAGAAAGTTGTTCTTTGTCAATGCTGTAATTATTTATCCAAGCCTTATAGGCATGACTGTATGTCCATGCAGTTTTTGCACACCACTGTTTTTGTACCGTCTTTTGGAGAATTTAAGAATTCTCTGGGAAATAATTTGAATTATTTATCAAGCATGGCACTTTTATGAAACCCCTTTTCCATTTTGGTTTGTATTTAGTGTACATTCGATTTCATCACCTGCTAAAAGATATATTTTGGAGAAATTTAGATCATCCAGTCAAAGTTTTAATTTCCAGCATCTTCCCTCTAGATCCCATTTTGATACTGTTGCACTTTAATCTTCCTTTGGTTACTGTGGAGTGATGAGTGCCTAGGCAGTTCCATATAGTCCAGTACATGTACTGTGCTAAGGCAAATTGTTTTCTCAAATGCTTCTTCTGCATTTAAAGAGGTTTAAATGGCCTTGGAACAAATGACTGGATTAATCAGAATTGTACTCAGCAGCAAAAATTCTAGCCAAACTTTATCTTGTAGTCAAAAATTGCGACAGCTTCAGACTGAATGTGATGTTTGACTACTGTGTCTTGCTCTCCAGAACACTGGTTTGAGTTGTATCTTCCTTTTTTGGACAAGTAGAACATATTAAATGTTGGAATTCACATATTTAAGCATATTGCTGCCATCATATGGCTACATACTTATTTGTCAGAATTGTATAATGAAAGCAGTTCTGCTTCTGAAAAGAAAGGTTTTTATGTAAGGGAGCATAAAGCTGCACAGTAGAGAAGAAGCAATAAGTGTTATGATGTTTCTAATCCTTTTCATGTTTAGGCTGTAACAGCTCTGCCTGTCTCAGAGTGTGAAATACTTGTCTCCTGAAGCTAAATGAGTAAGATCTGTGTGATCCACAACGAGGTGACACAGAGATAATGTACATAAATATTAGTCAGAAATTAGACCGTGGGAGAGAAGTTAGTGGGAGTTTTGCCTGAATAATGAGTGAATAAAAACTAGGAAAAGCTGTCAGAACTCATCCCAGGTGGTTACAAAAGTAGTTGTGTCAGTGTATTACAGTAATTTAAATCAAATTCACTCTTATTCCTTTTGTCTCTGATCATCCCCTTTTTGGAGCTTCTCATGCAACTTCCATCAATTCATATGTTGGCAGTGTTTGATTTTAAAAAAAATGAAATAAATTGTCTTTCCAATCTCAGGCCTATATTTGTGCTGGCAGGCACAAGTCATGTTGAAGCAAACTCTATTTCCTTTCTCCTTATTTGTCCCATAAAGATCATAAGCACAGTCAATCTGGCAAACACAGTAACAGTGTGGCTGGTAAGAAAAAAAAAAGAAAGGATGGGGATAGGAAAGGAAGAATACACCCTTATGAATATGTTGCATAAAAACGTTACTTGGGGTAGGGAAAACTAGTGCCAAAATTAATGCAATTTTTGAATATTTTTTGAAAATAATAACTATCAGTATGATGAAAAATGTCAGCATTTGAAGAAAAAACTGCTCTTTATCTTTTAACTTCCAGTAGTATAAAATTTCACATGATCAGACCTATTCAATTTACCTCAAATCATCCACCCTGCATTAATTTTTACCACATATTATTATTTATTTTGAATTAATTCAATAGGAAGTGACAGACTTAGGGTTAAACTAGGTGGTTCATAGGGTTGTGTGAAATATAGCCAAGACAACTTACTCAGCCATCATAAAATGGATTCTGACTCTATAATCATAATAGAGGAAAACTTCAGAAGAAAAAAGTGATAGGAAGGACAATAATTAAATATTCTGGTCCATTGGTGTAATGAACTTTTAAAAGTTCAGAAAGACATTTATGTAGCATAAGGATATATCATTTCCAGGTGAGCTTTTTTGGATCGGTCCAAAATTCCAGATCAACAGAACAACGCATTCAAAGGGGATTTTAATCCCAAATAAAACTGCCAGACTGCAGCAGACAACAAAGATAAGCCCAGCTCTCACATATATTGGAAACAGATGTTGAAAGGATGTAGCAGTTCTATAAACATGAGTTTGGAATTGCTACATTGCTCATAAGTGATGAAATAACAAGTGCAGATTCTCATAAGTTTGCAGGGTTTTATTGGTCCAGAGGAAGGAATGAGAGAAAGAAAAAACATCTCAGTGGTGGTGTTCTCCCCCTATAGAAGGATTTCCTTAATCTTTTTCTTGTTTGTTTGTTTGTTTTTAAATTCATGGGGTTGCAATCTGAAACTGGTTTTGCATCTCCCATTGCCCGAGGATGCTCATGCAGTGGCACAGACCAGGCATCTTCTGTGTCCCAGGTATCTTCAACATTTGTGGTCAATGAGACTTAAAGGAAAGCACAAGAAGAAGGTTGTAAATCCTCTGGATATCCCTGCCATATATCATAGGAATATCATCCCGAATCTCCCTCAAAATCCCACTCCTGTGGCAGTCAACTGAGTACTTCTGGCATGGAGAGGAGAGGAGAGG